>JAGVVM010002960.1:0-12391 GCA_019149425.1 Psidium friedrichsthalianum
TTGATTCATTATTAAGAACTTGGGTTGACAAAATTTTACACAGATCGTTCCTACGACACGCACATTAGGCATCATAAACATGTTTGATTAAGCTTATTGTATCTATGTCATGGACAGATCGTGTGCTTTATATAATAATAATAAATGTATAATTTGTTAGTTGACCATTCAATTGTCATATAAAATGATTTAAATAAATTTAATATGACTCATTTAGTATTCTTTTGGGATCCTAATCTGACTGCCGCTATAACTAATATATCCTTTTGTTTTTAAGGCCTTCCATCTTTTATTGACGTGATTTGTATAATCAATTTGCATTCTTAAAAGATTCTATTACCTTGCCAAGCCAATGAGAGCGACCCTTGGCCAGGTGAGGGCAGCCCTCGCTAGCCCAATCCCAAGCATCCCTCGCTCGAGGCCTGTGATCTCTACCGGCCTTCGATGAGGCCAAGCGGATGGAAAAAAAAAAAGAGAAAAAAAAATTAGAAGGATAATAAACGAAAAGAAAAAATTAATAGGTCGAAAGTAAAAACATCAAAATATAATTAAAAATTGTCAACATCAGCGCCAGCCATATCACAAAGGACAGGCGGCATCCACTGCAGCAGTTTCGGCAAAAATTAGTCGAATGGACTGAATTGTGAAAATGTGAAAAGGTTGATAACTCAATTAGAAAAATTAAAAGATTTAAAATTGAATTAACAAAACTACAATAGTTTTAGGAATTTTCGCATTACTTTTCTGTTGTTCCGAGGTAAACTGAAAATTCATCACAAACTTAACCATCTCTCATGCGAAAACATGCATTAAATTAAAAACGATGATATTGTATCCCCAACCAACGTTCTGTCTTTGACCGGTGATTGCATTCATCATGACGTCGCATGATTTCAGTTCACACCCCTCTGGACGAGTCATGTCCTTTTCGTCGTTCAAATGCCATTAGCCGGTCTTTTTCCCCCGGCCAACGTCACCAACCCTACACACAAGTTGTCAACACGCGGCGCACGCCCAAAATTTTGGAAAATAGATTTTCAAGACAGCCACGTCATTTGACTTTAGAAAACAGAATCTGTGACAGGATAGACTGCAGATCCAGGAAATGCAAATTAGATTTCAAATTTTAAATTTGGAGAACTGATTCCAACATGTAGGTTTTAAGTTCTAGGCGAACCCTAAACCAAAACTCCAAAATGCTCACCTCTAGGTGCAACAATTTGTAACATTTTGACACATCGATCGAAGGACACAAAACACTACTCGTCGAAAACTACATGCAAATACAGCACTCTTCTTCCGCTCGTATTGCTGTCAGATGGTATTATGTGACAATTTTCACTCCTAAAAGCCATTCACCTTTTCGGTTCAACATCTCATTTGGTCAACCGGGACAGTGACATGTGTATTACAAGAATACCGAGAAAAGAGTTTTTCTTAACCATGTCAAATCCCTGGATGAGAAAAACAGCGTATCCTTGAGAACTTCATATGAAAGTTGACGTAATTTGCAAAACCTAAGGCAATTTTCAAGTTGTATGATCAGGGTATCCTTGAGGACGTTATAATTCATCAACTTATATTCATGAGATCATCATGTTATTGCAGCTCGAACGTGACTCTCTTTCTCTTTTGCCAAAGAGCTTCAATGGGTGTTGATGTTGATAGAATTATTAAGATATTAAACCATGTCTTCATCTAATAGTTTAAGCTATTAGAACAATCGATACTAATCCCGTAAAATCTCATATGGTATCAGAGCATGAGGTTCTAAATTCAAATCTTTTCGGGCCCCGACCAGACTTAAGTGTGAGGTACCACAAAATCTCATTGATGTGTCATGATCTCTTGAGATAAATTGAGTTCGTCTAATTGAAAAGATCTCAATCTATTTCAGACACAACCTATCTGGCTCATACGGATCATTATGCAGGTCATTTTTCTAAAGTTTAAAATGAACTGTAACATCACTTAGAACTAAACCCTGTAGCTCTTTTCAATAATGGCCTCTAAATATCAGCCCAGATTTCAAAATTAGCATATAATCAATCCGACTCTGGAGGGCTTGCAATAGGGCAAGACGCAAAGCCAAATACGAAACGCAGAGAAATTTGGGATTGGGTTTGGTGGTGATGGTGAGATAGCAATGATCTCTCAAGCCTTCGACAAGACAATGCAAAATTGAAAAGTGAGGCACCTCGCCACAAAGTGCCAAAATCTTAGGGAGCGAAATGTAATTTCCCACATTGTCGATGAATTGTCCCTCCTAAAGATAGTAAATTAGCCCTGGGTAAAAGATAGTCGGGGGGTCGATGTTAGGAGAGGGGGGGGACTTCGCAACCAATTTCAAGACTTCAAGGGGGACTTTGCAAAATTTGAAAGTCAAAAGATAACTTTCCCCGTCTATGTTATCTACCAGTCATCTTATTCTTGCTCTATTTCCATTGTAAATTGCCGCTTATCGATAGTTGCGCTCGCCTATTAAGGTTAAGAAGTCAAGACGAGATGACCTGCTAATTCTTTGCTTTTTTTAATCTACGGAGTCATCCAGGACATCCCTACTTGTTTTGTATTAGTGAAATTCCTAGAACCAAAGCATAGGATCCTCGTAAAACCGCAGCTTCAAGATCCATTGATTACGCAACTTCATCAACCTTTGCTGCTAGAAGGCACGTGCAGGATTCATTACATTGTCGTGACACTTTATTTTTCCCAAGTAAAATAGATGTGTCAATACTATGTAAGCGCATCGAAGTGTGGATCATGTTGTCTTTTATTTGAAGGGAAATATGTCCAATTATTACATACAGTAGTAGTACAAATATTGGCAAAAATCTCCTATCAATTTTTATTTATTAGATTAGTACTCGTAGACTCCTAGCACGGCGGTTCAACTCTCATAGGATATGATCTATGATATACAATATTTTAAAATTATAGAGACACTAGTCAATAAGTTCTAATGTAATTAGTAATGTATCTGTTATTTAGTACATTGCATGTTATTGGTATTGCTCCTCTTCTAGCATGTCGACACGCACTTCATTACAATTTTGGGAAAGGTTTTAATTGAGAGATACTTCAGATTGTATAGCATGAAGAGATTCCCTTGCAGAAATTCATTTCTTGGAAGTTTGAGTTGAAGCAATATATCGGCAGAAAAGTTATAATATGTCAGCGCACTAAGATGCGTCTATTGGAGATATAGAATATCAATTTAGCATTGGAAGAAGATGATAAGTTTCTCCAAATTATGAAAACGGAAGAAAAGATTGATGTATTGAAAAAGGCCAGGAGTATTATTTTGCTCAATATAGGGAAGATGTCTTGGTTGAAGTGGCAGATGAGACGAGTGGGTTGCACATAACAAACGATCGAACAATAAAATAGATAGAGTAAGAAAATAAATCAAAAATCAAATTTACATAGTTCGGTCATAGAGACCTGCGTCCACAGAGAGAGCAGTAACGAATTTCACTATAGATCAAGCGATAAATTCAGAGATTACAAACCACACTCGAGTCACTCAAACACTGTCGGTGTTTTCTAACCCCCAATTACATTCAATAACGTTCACGGTGTTTAGCTCCTAATTTTTCATAAAATAATCTTTCAATCTCACAAAGGAATTATACACAAATTCTTACCATAAGAATTTCTAGACTAGAACACAAACGTCATGAAACTTCCGAAGAAATTAATTGTCTCGCGAGAAGAACTTGACAAGTCTGGGCACACGATGCACTCGTACAAAACTGGTGCTTCAAAGGCTACGTGCTAATCAAGATCCCTTCACTTGTATTACGCATCAATATGTCAAAAAAAAAAAAAATTGCCTAGTCCTCCTCAAAGTTGACTTCTACGTGGAGAAGTTTTCCACGCGATTCGGTCAATGGTCCAAGATTGGACTTCCCTTTTCTACGGCCATCTCTAGTAATTGAAAAAATATTATCCGTGGATTTCAAAACAGATTTCGTCCAATCTTGACAGCATCTTCGACATAGAAATAATATCCGTTATCTTTAAGATTTATCTTTTAACTTTCACGATCAAGATATATTTATTTTCAAAATTCAAATTTTTGCTCCAGGTTCAAACTGAAGACATGTTCTAACAATCTCTATCTTGACTCAACGTTGGAGCCAAGTCGCAATTACTTCCGCTAGAATCCGAACTTCATCTCTATTGCTCTCCCACACCCCCAATTAGCTCAACCGCCACAAGTATCTTCCAAGTTTAAGCCACGCTTGAACTTCGCTATAACCGTGGATCTCATTAGAACACTAACTACACATGCATCTTTAACTGATCCACAAGAACTTTTTGATATCTGTCAGGAGACTGGACACTTACCTTGTCAATATTAGCAGTTACAACAACTGTTGACTCTACAGGCTTTACCTCGCACAAGCATCATCTATGTGAATTACTTTGCCAGTACTCGCTACCTCAGGAGTTTCTGGTTGTAATTCCACCTCAAGCGGAACACCGTTCAAACCATTTAAGCACTACTATAATCACTTCTAGCCAGAAGTATTAGAGACTCGTTAAATGTAATTTCTCTGCTAATAATAGGTGAATTCAATTCCGAACACCGCAACCGTTAACCCCGTTCACCCTGTGCATAGCCTATGAACATGCACTTTCTTACCCTTCTATCGAGCTTACCATCACTAATTCGAACATAACATGGGCAACCAAATATTTCAATTACAGAATAATCAGTAATGTTACCTGATCACACTTCTTTGGGAGTTCAATATCCAATTCCAGTTGATGGGAATCTATTCAATAGGTAGCTCGCCCAACTAAGCGCATCTGCTGGGAATCTCCTAAGGCTGCGTTTGGAAAGACTTTTGGGGGAAGTCTTTGGGGAAATGCAAAGGCCTTTAGATTAAAGGAACTTGGTGAAATGCAAATGCTGTTTGGTAAACAAAAATTTTAAAAACCTTTACACTTAGTAGCAATTGAATATTTTAATATTTTATGATTTTTTTTTATAATTTTTTTTCTTTTCTTTTTTTTCCCCTTTCCCCATACCTCCAGCCGGTCAGCCGACCGGCCAGAGTGCCGCCGGCGAGGTCGAGCCCCGCTTGGCCACGGCGGGGCTAAACCTCGCAGCCCAGCCGGCCGAGCCCCGCTTAGCCACGGCGGGGCTCGACCTCGCAAGCAGCCGGCCGACCCCGCTTGGCCACCGCGGGGCTTAACCTCGCAAGCCCAGATCTAGGCTTGCGGGGCCTCGCCGTCGCCGGGCGAGGCAGCGACAGCGCCGTCATTGCCTCGCCCGACGAAGCCGAGACGAGGCCTCGCAAGCCCAGATCTGGGCTTGCGAGGCCTCGTCGTTGTCGGGCGAGGCAGCGACGGCGAGGTCGAGCCTCGCGCCGTCGTTGCCTCGACGGGCGACGCCGAGGGTTGACCTCGCAAGCCCAGATCTGGGCTTGCGAGGTCAACCCTCGCCCGGCCATGGCAGGGCACAACCTCGCCGTCGCTGGGCGAGGTAGCAGGAGGTGGGAGGGGGTGCGCGGAGGGCGAGGGCGGCGGCGACTGCTGTTGGTGCGGCGGCGACTGCTGTTGCTACGGCGGCGGCGGCGATGGCGGAGGATGGTGGTCTAGGCGGAGGAGACGAGGGTTGGAGGGAGACACGGAGGAGACGACTTTTGCCTAAGGCTGAAAGCTCAAGGCAGCCTCCAACCTGCCTTGCGCTTTCAGCATTTCCAATTGCTGACTTTGAGCCAAGGGACTTTGAAAAATATTTGCCAAACACTCAATAATTGGGCCAAAGGACTTTGGAGGCCCAAAGGTACTTGGGAAAGTGGTTCCCAAACGCACCCTAATTATACTTGCATTAGATAGCATTTGATGGGCCATTTTAAGCAATATTCTGCTCATCAACTCCGGAACATGTTGTGGTTCATTAGTACTAGTGCGGTGTCTCACTATGCTTTCCTTCATACAAAATTCTTTTAACAGTTTTGAGCAAAACTTCATTCTTTTGTCACTCCGCACATGCTTGATCATTTTACCAATCTACTTTTCGATGAAAGCTCTCAATTGCCTGATCTTTGTTGACACCTGATTTTTAATCATCTTTTCTCTTCTAAAATTAATAGAAAATCCATAAAAATTCATAAAATTAAAAAAAAAATCAACTTTGGGGACCTTGGCCAAGCCTAGGGAACCAATTTTGACCAAAAAATGATTTTTCATATTTTCGGTATTTTTATTTTCGAAAATTCAAAGAAAATCAGAAAAAATAAGAAAATTACAAAATCAACTTTGGAAGCCTTGGCCAGGCCTAAGCAACCATTTTTTAACAAAAAATAATTTTTCATATTTTTTGCATTTTTTAATATTTTTCAAAAATTAGGAAAATATTTAATAAATAATAGCATTTGAGGCCACAAAAATATGAAAAAATAGGCAGTATTTTTCTTTTAATTGTCTCTCCATTTTGGCCGAAAAAAATCTGCAAAAATCAATCTGGAATCGGGAATTACTTTGTTAATCCCATTTTCACATTGATTGAATAAATTATAGAAAATTCATTTTAGTGCCGTATGTTTTGATTTTTGCATTGCTCGAGTCATGACATTGTCATCTAATAGTCCAAATTTTTCAATGGCCTGATGACACACTTTCCGTTGTTGCGTTCGGTTTCCTGAATTCAATTTATCATTTGATAGGTCTCTCTCTTTCGACCTGAAATTGGAGCTGAATCAGCCAATTTTGTGATCTCCAGATGCTGAATTTCTACATTTTCTCATCCTAATATGTGGATCTGCAGCATAGCTTGTCGTCTATATCTGCCGCTTTACCATTTGAAGCTGAATTTTTTAGCTTGGAGTCCTGCACGAATTTGAATCTCGTTCGCTAATTATTAGCTTTCATGTTGCGGGTGTTTTCATACGGTCGTTGCATGTTCTTTTGATTTTCTACCTCTTCCCGCTACCATTGTCAAGTTCGCTTATTCTCGGTTCATACCTTGTGTTAGTCCTTGAACTTTGGATGTTCGCCATTATTGGCGAAAATGCGCTGCCTGCAGGTAATATGAGATGGGTAGTCCGTACAAAGTCTTCGAAACTGTGACTGTGTCCAGGATATTGGCTCTTCATGTTTTCCATTTGTGCTGGTGCATCTTTCTTGAATTAAGGATGGCTGTATGTGTTTGTGTACCATCGTGGTCAGTTCTTTTTATGTCTCTACTTACTGAGTGGTGTGTATTGAATTTGTTGCCTGGAAGGATCGAATGAAAAATTAGGCTTGGTACTTTGATTGGGGGTAAGAATATAGTGAACGAAGATGAGTCGAGCAAGTGCAGCGTGGACCAAAATGACAAGGATGAGTGGAGTCCATGCGGTGAAGTCAAAGAATGACGAGGACATCTGCAGAGAAGAAGGCTGAAGAAGCGGACCCAAAGAACTCCATGGTAAGTCTCAATGCTGGCGGAGAAACTTCAGATGGACTGCCAGAGATCATCACAGAACCATTACTTGCTCCAGAGGATTCTCAGTGTCGGCGAGAAAAACACACACATTCTTCAGGATGAAAGAGAGGTTTGCAAGGCCATAATCTGCTTGGAAATCACTGCGAACAGGTTGCAAGGTATGCTCGATAGACAGGCCGCGATGAAGCAGAGCGGAATGTCAAGAAACATATATAATGGTCTGAACAATCTCACCAAATTGCTGAAGTTCACCTTGCCATTCCCCACGTGGTCACATCGGAGGCTTGTTGGACTGCAATGGTTGCAATCCTTGCGTGCCTTTCCTTTGTTATGGGCCCCGTTCAGCTGCTCAAGCTCTGCGGCGTTCCTTACATTTTGTGGCCTAGTTGGATTTGGTGACTTATTTGCATCACCATGGCCACAATGAGAAATTACCGTGGTACCGTGGCAAGGAAGGGATTTATCTGAGAGGAGGGCTCATGAGAGGAGGGCTCACAACCATTACGCATGGACCAACAACATCCACCATGACATTAGGACCCATGTGATTCATCACCTCTTCCCTCAGACTCCACACTACCACTTAATAGAAGCAACTGAAGCAGCTAAGACAGTGCGTGGCAAATACTATAGAGAACCAAAGAAATTTGGACCTCTCCCACTTCACTTGCTCGGGGTCCTCACAAAGAGCATGAAGGAGGACCACAATGTGAGCGATTCTGGAGATATGGTGTACTACAAAACAGCCCCTAAGCTCAGTGGGACTAACTCAAACATCTGAGGATGAAAGATGAAGTGGCCTTTCCTCCAGAACCTGCTGAGGTCTCTCTCGTTGCCCAGAGATTATAGAATTTGTCATACGTAATTGGAGGGAAAGAACAACCCTTTCTTTCTTAAGTAAAAGACAGAGGGAGTTTTGTCTCCAAGAAACACAGTGGACGTGTCATGCAAGTTGGAAGAGCCATGATGAACACGCATGGCTGTTTTGCTGAGGAGAAAAGAAGGCACATGGAGGGAAATCATTGTCACTTAGAGAAGGAATCCAAGGTTCGCGAGGGAAGGCAAGCTAGAAAGAAAAGGGGAGAACACGAGTAGAGGTTCAGAGAATAGAAAGAAAACAAGAATAAAAAGGGAGGATGCTCCCGAAAGCAAAGAGGATGGAGGGACACGACTGGGTGTTTTAGGGAGCGACACGACTAAAATGCGCACAAGCTCAAGATCAAGGTCGAACCTCAAAGTTCAGGTTCATCAGAAGAACGATGAGGCTAACATGAACTAATACTGAAGCAGGCGGAAGATCTAGGCAAGAAGCGAACAATGACGCCAACATGGGGAAGCAAAATGAATTTTCTTTTCGAATTTCGGGCGTTAGAAGTTGCATGGGAGGCCATCTATAGCTTCTTGGATGCGCGCGCAAGAGAACTGGAAAGTGTTGCTTATCCAGCTTTAGACGAGTTGGCTCCAAAGATTAGCAATCACAATTTGGATCGAGACAGAAATTGGAGAGTGCTATGACAAATTGATCAATCGTAGTTCAGGAGGTGAGAGATGGACTGAAAAAACTTCTGGATGATGACAATGACATGGCTGACCTTTATTTGTCAAGGAAATGCGCTGCAGGATCTTCTCCTGTCAATGTGTCTAAAGCCCCAGATCAGTACTTTGCCCCTCCTACATCCGGCTCAAAATCATCCAGAACAAGTAGGGACTTACTACAAACTTTCTTAGTGTCATTGGCATTCACCATTCGAGCACACGTCTAACAAATCAGGATATGACTTGGAGCTTTACATAGTTCATTTACGCCATTGAGGAGATCGTATCAGGAGCTCAGCGTCCATGTTCCTGAACTTCTTATCAAGCGTGCTGTGAGGCAAATGAAATTGACATGAAGACCATTGAAACATACGAGATGGTGGTCCACCTTGGTCAAAAGAAAAATAGTGAGTGCAGATGATCATACATGGTCATTGTCGGCAACCAAAGGAGGACCTGCTGGCCATTCAAAAGAGGGTAGTCCACTTGCAGAAAAGGGGCTCGGTCAAAAGAAAAAAGATGGAGGGACCGGCAGCAGCGATTATGGGACAGCTCCTCTAAGGGTTCCTTTAGACATAGAAGAACAGGAAAATGATGGTAGATCTTCAGGGCTTATTGACGGGCTTTCAACTGTCCAGAGGACCATTGGCGAAGCATCAACTTCTGGAAAATCAGAGACAAATTCCTGCTAAATTAGGAAAACTGGGAATTTCAATCACAAAAAACTAGGCCTATTTGCGGCAAACCTCTTTGATGAAAAATTTTCTGTGTCAGTAAGGTTCCAGTGGCTCAATCAAGTTGCTACTGTTAAAAAAACTGATGAAACTGTACAGCTCGAAGTTTCACTTGACATCAAGCCTCAAAAACTTGATTTTGAGCCTAAATTCCCACCCATTTGGACCAACAAATAAAGACCCTGGTATGGCAGACATTCAAGATTTACCTCCTCTGCAAATAGTAATGCTCATCGTTGGAACACGAGGAGATGTGCAGCCATTTGTTGCTAGTGGAAAGCGTTTTTCAGGAGCACGGCCACCGAGTTAGATTAGCAACTCATTCAAACTTCAGAGAGTTTGTCTTGACTGCTGGATTAGAATTTTATCCTCTAGGTGGAGATCCGAAAGTTCTTGCTCGGTACATGGTGAAGAACAAAAGCATCTTACCTTCAGGACCTTCGGAAATTCAAATTTAGAGAAACGAATTGAAGGATATTACTCTCTCTTTACTTCCTGCGTGTATAGATCCTAATCCTCATTCTAACATGCCATTGGAAACAAATGCAATAATCGCTAATCCTCCAGCATCTAGGCGTATTCATGTTGCCGAGACACTAAAAAATACCACTTCATATATTTTTCTCTTAGTTCCGTGGACCCCCATTGGTGAATTTTCGCATCCTCTATCCCGTGTGGAGCAACCAGCTGGTTATAACAGTAGTCCCATCATCACCAAGAGCCCATGATGAAAAAGGAAGACCACTTGTGAAGAGAAAGGAAAAGAATGGACAAAAACTTTCGGTGGAAAAGGAGATGATGGTGTCGGGAGAGGGAGTACCTAGACCAAGAGTCATGGGAGAGGAATAAAAAAAATGGGTAGTGGTTCTGGTGGAAGACAAAACTTGGCATTTTCCTAGGGGGAAGCATCTCTAAGGAGGGATCAAAGAAAAAGGAGGAACCAAGGGGGCCGAAAAAAATTTGATGGGAAAACGGTGGATGACCATTGACCCGCACGGTTCGCTGATATCACGCCTTCCACTTCGATCGTCGCTGAGGATCATTCGAGGTGCAAATGGCGTCGGCGGAGGCCAGCCGAAAGAGATCGCGTTCGCGTGAAGCTGATCGTGAGCGAGGCATCTTCAACCGTCGGCAAACACTGCATCGACACTAATGTTAACGGGATTGCTCTAGAGATAAGCCTCGTTGGAATGAGTCCCCGAAAGCCCAAGGATCCGACTTATTCGCCATATCCTATCCTCAAACAAAACACCTTAGGGTGCAAAAGACAATCATATACAAGATTTCAAGACATCGAGCATTCTGGTGGGAGGCAAATTTAATGCGAAGCTATCCAGACTTTGGGCTGGTCCGTGGAGTTGGATGGGAGTCCATTAAAAAAATAAAAACCAGGAATGCGAACAATTCCCCATCGTTGAACGGGCTTGCACACGGTCACGACGCTACTCCTCTGGTGCTCTGTCTTCGGCCCCGTCGTAGAAGAAAAGGATAAGATCAGTGGCACAAGCATATAAGAGAGTCTTCAGCATCAATGCAACAAGAAAGCGAACCAACAATTGATGGAGGCAAAGCGGGGGAAGCAACAGGAAAAACGAGGAGGGGGAAGCCTGTACAGGGGAAGTGTCGAGCTGCAAACACGTAAAAAAACTTGGCAACGCTTCATGCTGGGGACGATGAGCTACGTGCAAGAACAAGAGATGGGCCATCTTGACTGGTGCCAGCGTTACTCTAGCTTTCGTCCTTTCATTGGTATGTATATCCCCAGCTTCGCTCTTTGAGCATCCTCGTGGTTGGACGTAGCAGCGCCTGTATGTCAATTTCGCCTCTTTCACTCTTTCTTTGTGCTCCTTTAAGGCTCATTCGTGCCTTTCTCTCGCACTCGGCAATGGTCCTTATGGGATCGCTTTGTTTTGATCTGCTTTGTAAGATAATGGCGTATGGGAGAGCAGGTTCAAATTTGGGATTTCTCTTTTTTTTTTTTTGGGAAAAACCTGGGATCTGGACTGGGTGGAACCCCCCTAGTTAGTTCTTGGAAATTTACTTTGAATTGAGCGGAAATTATAGTTACTCGTGCGAGTTTTGCGGTGCCGGGAACTAAGAACCTTGGACCTGAATCAATCTACGTGGTTTTTAACCGCATTCTTGATTTGGATTTTTCCAAATTCTGTACCTTCAAGGATATGAAAAACTGGTTTTCTTTATTGTTGGGAATTGATAGTGGGTCCTAGCTATTAAGTTGAAGTGGCTGGTTGTATCCACCCACTATACGTTCACAAAATTTTTTTTTTTTCTCTCTCTTGTTGTGAAACTCTGCTCTTACAACGCGTCAGAAGAATAAAATTAGGAACATGGTATTTGAGGCTTTGAGCTTTATGTTTTCTACATTGCGATCATTGTGGGAAAACATAACTTTCTCCAGTCAGTAGTTTAGGCTGGTATGCAGAATTTGAAACTCGGAAGACAACTACTACGCGAACAGATAAAGAAGGCGCTTTTCAGATTGAGAGTGTGAGAGCTCCTATTGAACTGAATTGCTTTTGTAAATGTTAGCTTTCCACATTATGGCCATTCTGTAGGTAAAATGAGATGGATGAGTGAAAATAGGGCCCAAGCATCGTGATGACAATTGGTTACCCTTCTTAAGTTAGGTATTCTGCCGCTTCTCTGCTTATTTATG
>JAGVVM010002961.1:0-13080 GCA_019149425.1 Psidium friedrichsthalianum
TTTCTTAGACAATCAATGGATGCTCAATTCATAGATAGCTCCGTCGTTTGCTCATGACTTCGACATCAACCTAAATTTTGAAGGTATCTTTGCATGGACGAGGCTGGCGTTGATGATATTTTGAAGTTTTCTTTTCTTTTTTTTTTTCTTTTTTTTTTTGTTTTGAATTTATTTATTCCTTTCTGTCTCTTTCTTTCCTTTGCGGCCTTGGCCACAAGGGAGCATGGGTGAGGGGTGACCGGAGGGCTACACGCCCTCATTTAGATTTGGTGAGGGTGGCACTCCTCAACCCTCGCCTATGGCTATAGAGAAAAAGGAAAATAAATGGAAGGAAATAAAAAAAAAAAGGAAAGAAATTAAAAATTAAAAAAAAAATTGCAAAAATTGTCAATGTTAAGCCATACGCGCCATGCGGCTCTTGGCTTTATGAGATAATCGATATACTTTCTGCATAGACAGTCTCAGCGAGTATCCAAACAATATAGTCAGCGGAACAAAGGAAGAGGAATGGGAGAAGTTTTAGAGGAAGATCTAAGTACCAAGAGGGAAATGGAGCTTGAATCAATATCATTCTACATGCACCCACATTTGATAGCAACGACCTCACCACGCATCATGACCATCGGCTATTTCACTCGAATCTATAGTAAGCAATATCCTTTGCAACTGTGAGGAGAAATAATTCTTCTTTTCTTTCTTTTCATGGCATCAACAACCTTAAGAACCATAGGTGTACCAATGGAGGTAGAGATAGGGGGCGGTGACCATACCCTGAGATAGATCTAAAGCGAAGGGGTTAGGTAGATAGTATGGGCCCTCTGACTTCTAGCTTTATGTGTTGTGTGGCTCTCGCGAAGCGCAAAAAAGAGAAGCTTTTCAAGCTTTCTTGCCAAAGAGAGTAGAGAAGGGTAGAAGCGACTCGTCATCAAAGCGATAACTTCCGGACAAAGCTAAGCCTAAAAGATCGACTTGGCACGGGACGATACATCAACGATTTTTAGTCAAATTGATTGGAAGGACTTCATTAGCAAATCATCAAAAGTGTAGGGATGAAGTTTGTCACAATTGAAAGGTAGAGGATCGAATCAATCGTCGGACAATGGGTCAAAACTTCTTGCACAATCATTCCTACAGGTACACAAACCGACAAAAATGTTTGAGTTGGAATTATTGTTGGCGTCACCAAACAGGCCTGACTCTCATCTTGCCGTCTTCGTTTTATTGGTGGGTTGATGTTCGTTCCCTTTGCGTGTTAAATCCCTTCAACAGAGGGAGCATTATGAAATCGACAACTACAAGTATGGGGTCACCAATCAAAATTTAATGATTATAATAATAAATAAAATCTAGTCAGTTTATAACATATAATCACTTTATTATAAATGATTGACTTACTTATTTCCATACGATTATTGATAGAACATTTCTCTCTTCATGCTTGCATGCACAGATAGAGAGTGGGAGGAGGTCGGACATATCAGAGGAGCTAGATTAACCGTTAGGATTTGGCTCACAATTTCAACGAAGTAAAGCGTAAAAGCGAAAAAGAGAAATCGAGACACGAGATTTTATCTTGATTACCCTTAAACTAAGGCTACATCCAGTAGAGGATTCCATTATAATTAATACCTCGCATATCTCTTTACATCCTTCAATTATAAGAGAAAAAAGAGTACATGTCATAGAAGCTAGTGATGAGCTCAAGCCCAAAATACTAATGAAAGTAATATGAGCTTAAATCGTAAAAGACGGCTCCCCCGAACCCCCACACGCCACATGCTTTCTTGTCGTTAGGAAGTATCAACCACACCCTCAACATTTTCAACAAATAAAAACTAGGAAAAAAAAATTCCATTTTATCAAACTAAACTTTAGGGGCGATTCCCCTTAACCTTGAACCCTTAAAAATTACGTCCATCATTTGGAAAAATTTGCATTTCGCGGACCTCGGCGATGCTCCTAGAGTTTTCGAGTTAGATGAGCGGAAGGGCCACGTTTTCTCCATCCCTGGTTAGATGTATGTCTCCGATCAATGTTCCTGATTTGCAGGCTACAAAAAGTAGGCATTACCGCATTTGCTTTCAGTGAAGTTTCCGTACGAGTGGTGAAATAATTTATAACCAGTTAACTGAAAGCGTTGTTAGAGGAAATGAGGCAAGAAATAAAATGAGGAAAGGCGCGCTCAAAATTTGAAGTGTTGAATTAATAGGACAATAGAGAGGGATTAATGAACGATACAAACGCCAGTTTGGTCATAGGAGGACATCAACTGAATTGAGGGGTTGCTCTCAGTTGTCTGTTGATGACATGGTCAATTGGTCGCACCGTGGTCGAACTGATCCACCTGATCCGAAGGATCTACAGAACGTTCATTCTTGCGCATCACCAGTCAGGACCCGCTTGACCTGAAAAATGAGCCGCGCCCTCGAATTACCAGAAGCCAGCCAGACAAATCCTGCTTTCTTCATGCACAAGCTACCCAGGAATGGGAGTCTGCACGACGGAAATTCAAGAAACCCAGCCATTGTCTCTTCTGAATCAACACGTTATTTTGACGAACCGGGTTGTTCCTCAGTTCAGAGAATACGAATGTAGCCGAGCAAAATCAAAAGTCCCCTCTGTCCGGCCTCCATATCGGTCTAACTACTGTTTGCCCCCAAAGTTATCTAATTTCAGTACTATTAACAAGTGAAACCAATTCAATGTGCTGTGGCATCACCGTCTCAGTTCCCTCTTTTGAAGCTAAGAGATCATCCGGAAGAAGGGAAGCATTTGGATCCCCTCTAGGAACCAAGACAGCAGGCAAAGTGGAGAAATCCTCAGAAAGTTGCGGATCAAAATAGCCAACCATAAGTTACCAAATTGAGTTCTAGTGACCCTGAGTATGTGAAGCAGTAAGCCCCCTCCCCATGATGCCAAGAGGACCCCCATGTTGTCCATGGACATGAGCAGAGCAAAGAAAGTGCCCTCTATACCAGAGGGACAAAGCTTCGAGCTCAACACGTAGAGAGGCATCCGTTGGAGTGTTCCGATCATCCGGGAGACCCCTTCATCGATCACGGCGAAGAAATAATCTGGCATGCCAAATTTCAAGTTCAACCGCAGTACAAGAAACAGGTCAAGCATTCCTGACAGACCAAAGAACAATTGAGTCCACAATAGCAGATCCCGAAAAGGGCGATCCTTGAGGCCATGTTGGAATAGTATTGCCCCAAGAAAGGAACCCACCGATCCAATCGAAAACAAATAACCAACAGTCTCCTGCAAGAATGGCTCGGATAATTAGCAAACTGTATTGTAAAGATCCTTCTGCTCATGAGTATTCAGGGATGAAACTAAGGTCACTGTCAAAGCTTTTACCATAACAATGCATCTCAATCTTCAAGGATCTCATTATCTAGGAAGCAATTGGACAATAAGGAAAGAAATTACGGCCGCTCAAATGACTTCAGCCGTGTAAGTTCACATTTCAAAACTTTTATCAATGATCATCTGTCTTCAAGCGAACAAATACTCAATATGTCTTGTATAACTAGTATAGCCACATATTTGTAGGGACATGACACTCTGATCACAGAGGCGTCCATTGATCTCAACGATATGGAGAATGTAAACATGTTCTTTTGTAGCAAATCTGACCTGTTCGCATAAGATTCTCCCACTTGAGCACATTTATAAATATGAAGTCCCAGCATTTTCTATGTCTCCATCTTTGGGCATGCTGCCACTGCTTTGGGATTCCGAGGGTTCAAAGTACAGCCCACAGGCACTCACATTTACACTCCTACCTCGGCGTACTCCAATCTCAGAGACCAGATTATAAATAAAACCTTGACAATCATCAGAAATTCTACAGAAACTTCTAGGTACATTAATGCATTCTTAGTTCATGCCCTTCATAATTAGTCCTCCATGAGAAGCAAAACTGACTCGTCCATACCTCAGAGAAAGATGGACCTCCATCAGCATCTGTATACCAATAGAACATTCCGTCGCGAATATTCCAACTTAGTGCAATGGATGAATACATGTATAGGCACGGTCTCCACACAGCTGGGATTTTCAAAGTGGTCCACATGGCCTTTCCAGCATCAAGAAACTTCTGACTGACCTGGGGTACAACTTCACAATGTTAGTTCAATAGTGTCCAGGAACATAAACATGGAGATGCTGAGAAAGTCACACCTGTCCGTAGTCGAAATTTGGTGTATGAGGCTCATCGAGAATATTTCCTAGTAATAGCACAAGCCCAGCTGGAATTGTCAGCAGAGCAAACACTCCCTAGCCAACAAAAAGGAGAGAAAGATTATGAATCGTGGAATTTCATAGACAAATTTAGAAGTTTGGATTTGAAATGGTGCCGAGGGGACACAAACCATTGACCCATTCTGTAGACGAAGATCCCGCTAATGACAAATCCCACGAGTCCTCCGGTTGACTCGCTCAGAGCACACAAGCTTTGCATATCAGCAGCCAGAGAAGGATGGCTGATGCTGTTCTGTGCCACACAGGCATCTATTACAACATCTGCTATTGCCCCACCAGCAGTTCCTGCTGTCAACAGCACCAGGGCAAGAACAAGGTGCACCTGTAGAATGATAACACGAGCATGGAGAATACTCCGAGAAAACCTATAACAATAAAAAGAAAAAAAAAATTGAATCGCACGATCATATCCGAAATTCTTCTGGATGGCTCAGAGAGATTACTTTAGGAGCAACCTGAAAGAGACAAATCTAGACTCCAATCATAAGAAACATAGGGTTCTCTCCTTTTCATCCTCATACATGAGATCACGTGAGGACATTGTCTTACATTTTCCCCTGTACTTAGCGTCCCTCAATACATGCCCAAAAGCCAAAAGTGATGCATGTTTTCTCACAAGAAGAAGTGCCCATCTGACTAAACTAGCTTCAAAATTCTTTCGGCAGCGAGGACTAAATGCACTAAAGTGAAGAAATCTAACCTATTCTAGAAGACAATTTCAATAGTCCCTAAGTTTGCTTTTCCAATGCGTGCTTTCAGACTAATATTTACTCCAAATCAAATCATAACCCACTCTTCATATACCTGCTAAAACAAGATAGGGCCGTCTCCGGTAACCGGCGACGGGAAGGACATCGGTCAGAAGTCCCCAAATTGGTTTGACAATCCAAGGGAGATTTATTATTCCTGTATAGAACTGAGACTCAGAAGGCTGAACCTTCTGAACATCCTTCATGTAGTACTTGGTTGCAACATCAGACAGTGCACCCCAAGTCCTTGGCTTATCCCGTACACAATCGCCACCCCAAGAACAAAGCTCCAATGCATTTCCACTGCAAGCATTCGCAGCCATCGGATTGGACCCAGGAAGCAATCGCACGCCCTCGATCTGGGCACATTCTCCTCCACGACAGTCTCCTCCTCCTCCTCCTCCTCCACCTCCTCTTCAGAGGACGCCACGAGATTATCCGTCTCCTCCATACGACACACTTGTTGGAGTCAAAACTTGCTAAAGAAGATGGTCTTTTTCTTGGAGTAATGGTTTGACTCGCATCAGATACGGACGACCCAGTTCATCAATGGGCGTTTCCTGGAGTTGGTCGCTTGGGTGCTAATCAGTAATCCGAGGGTTGACCCAGAAAACGGGAGAAACAAGAAAGGGTAACTTCTTTACCTAAGTCCGCAGCTTAGGGCGCCAACGGCAATATTTCTGCATAAGAAATTAACTTTTACCATAAGTTGATTTTTTTACCTCTACTTCAAACGTTAATTTTATCAGAAATACATTTGATAATGATTGAAAATTTCTATTTTTGAAATATTATTAAAACAAAATCTTCTATGAAAATTATTGTCGATGGTTGAAAAATTTATTATTTTTAAACTTTTTGAATTTCTTTAAAAAATAATTTCTATTATTAAAAATATTATTTATTTTTTAAAATAAAAATTGTATATTTATCTTTTGCTTCGTCGGCCGAAGATGGCTACTCGACGACAGTGGGCAGCGACGATCGGTGGGTGGCAGCATTGGTGGTTAATAGTTGGCGACAAAGGGCAATGGGTGGCGGTGGTAGTGGATGGCAATGGGCAGTGGTCAACGGTGGGTGACGACAAAGGTCGATGACAGACGAAAGCAAGCATGGTCGAAAAGAAAGTGAGATGAGAAGTACTTTTTGAGTTGAGAAGCAATTTTTTTCAACTTCTCAAATTGAGGAAAAAATAACTTTAAAAATGAAAATTCACTTTAAAAATAAATTTTTTTATCAAACGAATTTCTACTTTAAAAACACTTCTCGAGTAGGAAACTACTTCAATACCCAGTTTGCTCCAAGAATGACTAGGAGGGAACCCAGGTCACAATCTCACCAACGTTCACGAACTGATGCGAGCTTGTCACGAAAACAATGTCTTGTCTGATCTGTTTGTGCGTGTGTTTTTTTTTTTTTTTTCTGTCTTTTTCTTTTATTTATAAAAAGATCATTTTATCTCCAAGTTGGCGACGTTGACAAGAACAAGAAGCGTTTCCAACTAGGCACTAGGCACGCAAGAGAGAGCTTTTTCCCTTTTTTTCTTTCTTGAACGAGAAGAGTTGAAACTTGAAAAGGTCCATTTTCGGTTTTTATGATATAACTTGTGTAATGCATACAAATTGATCCTTAAATTTCTAATTGTCGACATTGAGTATTTTAACTACTGTGACTTGGTTGATTTTTTTGCCATTAGAAATCCAAATTCACGACTGTCCATGGTTCTGCTGTCTGTAGTTGCAAAACCTCAACTTGTAATTTTTAAGGGATAATTTCCCAAAATAGCCAAGTTCTGTTTCTATGTTAGACTCGGTTTGTTTCACGAAAAACAACTTTAAAAAAATATTTTCTGAATTTTCCCGCTTTTGGCTCGCTAAAAATAAGGTAGTCAAGGAAAACGTTTTTGAGCCACGACCACGGCAGGCGACTTGCTGTGGCAATGAGGCCAAGTCTTGCCAAATTTGGTGAGGCGAGGCTCACCTCGACCTTCGGAATCTAGCGAGCCTCGGCGTCCAATTGCCAGTTGAAGAAGAAAGAAAAAAAGAAAATTAAAAAAAATAAAGATGAAAGAGAGAAAAGATAAAAAAAATAATAATTGAAAATTCAATTTTCTTAAAAAAATGAAAAGGCGCGTACGACGGAAATTGATTTTCTTTACCAAACGGCGGAAATATTTTCCAGTTCATTTTTAGGCTTCAGCCAAATACCGGAAAATACGATCATCTTCTTGGAAAACGACTTCCCGAAAAACATTTTTTTTTAAAATGTCATATTTTTCGCCAAACAATCCGAGCCTTATTGTATCATCCTTTATTGTTCGCCCAATATATATGGCAAACTAATCTTATTTTTTCCGGTCTTCTTTTGCTGTATTTGAACACTTGAAAATAGACGTAAAAATACCAATTTGTTGGAAAACAAATGGATAAAAGAGTCTTAGGCCTTTCTCTTGGGATTGTAGAACAACTTCGGTAGTTGGTCCATCCAAGCTTCCATATAGCCAAGTCTGTTCCCCCCTTCTTCAGATAGGCACCTCCAAAGCATATTGATGTTTTCATATTAATAATGTTCATCATTTACTTGATCCATCCAAACTTTTCGACGATCGCACGTCTTCTAGTTTGTTCATCATTAGCAATGTCCATCCAATCTTATTGTCCCCTCATGTCCATTCACCTTCTATATGGTCCATCCAAATCTTCGACAATTCCGATAAGCACCTATCTGGCTAGCAGTAATTTTTTTTCACAAACACGCGTTCTCTGAATTGTTCAGTTCACTATCCACGATGTCCATCCGGACATCGACATATTCCTCGTTTAATGACTTGTTTAACCCCATCCGTTCATCAGCATATTTCACGTTCAGTAGCTTGTTCACCTTTGGGAGAACGAAGGTCCCCTTACACTCGTAGACATTCTCGTAGACATCTCGTTACTAACACCGTCTATGAATCTGTATATGTAGTGGCCGTTTCTTCTTCCCATTCAAGTACAAAATAGTGTAATTTAGAATGTTTTTTCATCATCAAAAGACTTTAGGTTTATAGCCTAACATTCTCTTCTATGCATCATTGTCGTCAAATTTAATTATTCATAACAGTTAGTAATTCATATAGGCAAAATGAGGGTAAGGGTCGGTAATGCAGCGAAAAAATACAAATTCGAAACTATGATACTTCAAATTTTCAGGAATCATGGATTGAATTATATATGTACCACGTAGGACGGTCGCCGATGATTGACCACCACGTCAGTGATTTTCGGCAAAAATCGATAAGAATGACTACGTTAGAATCTCGTGTGAAAGTTTGGTTCTATATGAAAATCGATAGGAATGACTACGTTAGAATCCCATGCAAACTTTAATACATATCGGCCAAAATGAAAAGTTTACATTGAATTAGCATCGTACAACAGGTTTACGATTGATTTTACTTTTTACTAAATAAGGATGCCTTATATCATTACAATGATCAAAAGATTGACTTACTTCTCCACATGCGATTATTTTATAATGCACTTCTCTCTCACACGCAAATACGAACACACACAAGTAGAGAGCCCTTCCCCTCATAAAGGGGGGAAAATAGGTCGTATATCGTATGAGTTGCTTAACTCAAATTCATCTACTTTTCAGCAAGTAAAAGTTAGGAAAAATTCCATTCATCAACCTAAACTTTAGTAAAGATTCACGTTAACCTCGAACCCTTCAGATATGCATCTCACATGTAGCTTACAATGTTATCTAGCTTCAGCGCTATCAACAAGTGAAACCAATTCAATGTGCTGTGGCTCCACCGTCTGAGTCCCTTCTCTTGAAGCTAACACTTCGTCGGGAAGAAGGGAAGCATTTGGATTCCCTCCAGGAACCAAGAACAGCAGACAAAGTGGAGAGATCCTTAAAATGTTACGGATCAAAATAGCCAACCACAAATTATCGAATTGAGTTCTAGTGACCCTAAGTATGTGAAGTAATAAGCCCCCTCCCCAAGATGCTGAGAGAAACCCGATATTGTCGATGGACATGAGCAGAGCAAAGAAAGTGCCCTCTATACCAGAGGGACAAAGCTTCGAGCTTAACACAAAAAGAGGCATCAGTTTGAGTGTTCCAATCATTCGGGAGACCCCTTCATCAATCACTCCAAAGAAATAGTCCGGCACGCCAAGTTTCAAGTTCAACCGGAGTACGAGAACCAGGTCAAGCATTCCTGACAGACCAAAGAACAACTGAGTCCACAATAGTATATCCCGAAAGGGGTGATCCTTAAGGCCATGTTGGAATAGTATTGCCCCAAGAAAGTAACCAACCGAACCAACTGAGAACAAATAACCAACAGTCTCCTGCAAGAATGACTTGAACAATTAGCAGACTGTATTGTAAAGCTTCTTTTGTTCATGAGTAATTAGAGTCTAAATTCTTTTGATCAGACGAAACTTATGTCATTGTCAAAGCTTTCACCATAACAATGCATATCAACCTTCAAGGATCCCCTCACCCACGAAGCAATTGGACAATTAAAAAAAGAAAAGCCACTCAAATGACTTTAGCCCTGTGCGTTCAAACATCAGAACTTTACCATGATCATCTTTCTTCAAACCAACAAATACTCAATTTGTCTTGTATAAGAAGTTAGCTAATTTGTTAACACCAAGGCATTTCCCCAGTTTTCATGATTAAGAAAGCTTGAAGTATGAGCTAGAGCACAGCCACAAATTTGTGAAGTCATCACCCTCTAATTGCAGAGGTGTTCGTTGATCTCAACCACAGAGAGAATGTCAACATGTTCTTCTGTAGGTAATCTCACCTGTTTGTATGAGATACTTTCATTTGAGGACATGTACAAAAATGAAACTCAAGCATTTTCTACGCTATGTCTCCACTTTTGGGCATGCTGACATTGCTTTAGGATTCCCAGAGCTCAAAGTATAGCCCACAGGCATTCAGCATTTTACACTCTCAGCTCAAGGGAACTTCTACCTTGGTATACCTCTGATCACGGAGACCAGATTATGAATAAAATCTCGATAATCATCAAACCAGAAAATTCAATGGAAACTTCTAGGTTCCATAATTCATTATTAGTGTTCTTTCCCTTTAAACAAGAACATTTGAATGACAAGCAAAATTATCTAGTCCATACCTCAGAGAAAGATGGACCACCATCTGCATCTGTATACCAATAGAACATTCCGTCACGAATATTCAAACTTAGTGCAATGGACGAGTACATATATAGACACGGTCTCCACACAGCTGGGCTTTTCAAAGTGGTCCACATGGCCTTCCCAGCATCCAGGAACTTCTGACTGACCTGGGAATGACTTCAATGATGTTAGTTCACCAGTCTCCAGGAACTAAAAAATTAAGATGCCAAGAACTTGCACCTGTCTGTAAGCAAAATTTGGTGTGTGAGGCTCATCAAGAATATTTCCTAGTAATAGTACCAGCCCAGCTGGTATTGCCAGCAGAGCAAACACTCCCTAAACCCAAAAAACAGAGAAGGTTACGAAATGTGGAATTTCATAGAAGAATATAAAAGTTTGGCAAGTAAATAATATCTAGAGGACACAAACCATTGCACCAATTCTGTGGACAAAGATCCCGCTGATGACAAATCCTACAAGTCCTCCAGTTGACTCGCTCAGAGCACACAAGCTTTGCATATCAGCTGCCAGAGAAGGATGGCTTATGCTGTTCTGTGCCACACAGGCATCTATTACAACATCTGCTATTACGATACTAGCAGTTCCTGCTGTCAAGAGCGCTAGGGCAAGAACAAGGTGCACCTTATAGAATGATAACACAAGCATGGAAAATACTCCCAGAAAACCTATAATGATAAAAAATTCCAATCACATTAGAATTCTACTGGATGGTCAAAGAGATTACTTTAGGAGCGACTTGAAAGTAACAAATCTAGACACCAATCAATAGACAAAATGCAAGTTTCTGCTTTTCATTCTCATACACGAGATCATATGAGGAAAATTTCTTGCATTCTCTTATTCCATTTCCCGAATAGATCCCTCAAAAGCTGAAAATTTCAGTTGGTAAATAATCACACACAACCGTTTATCCTCAGAGTAAGCCCTGCAGGAAGAGACCCTACAGCCCACTATTGGAAACTGTGCTTTCTGTGACCATGAGTTTGTATATCCATAGTGTTTGTGCTTAGTGGGAAAGCCACAATTATCTGATTACATGATTCAGGGGAGGAAAAACATATTTGAGTGCTCCTCAAGTGCTTCTGTCAATTTAAGAGTTGGTTTTTGTCTGAACAAATGGGAGATTGGCTTTAGAATGCTTTCAGGTCTTGCACCTTTCATGGTAAGAAAATTGAGGTTTTGTGCATCAAAATACTGTGCTTGTATAAAAAAAGAGGGAGCAAAATATCCCATATTTTTATGCATTTGGTAACAATGTTCACGTTATCATATCAGCTGCCTCTTTATATTGAACTACTTTAGTCTATGCAAAGATGCATGATGAAGGTTTGTCCATGAGAAGTTGTAAATTGGATTTTTCTCTGGTGTACGACAGTTGCCAAATAAATCATGCCCTTTAATTGATTAGTGGAAGGAGCTTTCTGTATTGAAATTACATATTGCTGGGGCAGAAACAGTGCTTCAGTTACCGTACCATACAACAATGTAGAATGTCTTAGACAATTGTCTCAGATTGTCCGTCTATGGTAGTATATTTGTAGAGTGCCAATTCTGTCCTTCAAAAACCATTTGACTGCCATCTCCAGAACAAACAATACAAGAAAAATGCGGAGATCCATTACCCTAGACAAAAATATAATCAAATATGTCATTTGTTTCATTGCCTTTTTATAAGAAACAGAAGTAGGCACAGGTTCCATTGACTAAATAACAAGCTTATCAACTGGTTTATGCAGTAATTCTAACCATAAATGGTAAGGATCTACCAAAGTGAAGGTTAGTTCAGCACATAGTCTAGAGATGATTAATATAGGTCACCTCATTGCTACATACATTGTCAATTTTTACAATAAGTTCACCATTCTCAGCTCAGGCAAGACCCCCCCAAATTAATAGCTGTCTGATGAGATTTCAAATAAGACCAACACTTGTCAAGAATTTGTGTGGTCGGATCATGTTGTGTCCTTCTCATCACAGCTGTTATCCAGTTCTCAACTTCTAAGAACATCTAGAGATCAGAACGAATAGCTAAACTATTCATACTCCACGGGAAAAAAATGCATACAGGGGGAATCTAACCACCTAGTTTGGGGATTTGACTTGGTCTCATATTGATTAAATCATGCTTGATCTCTCTGTCATCTAATAGTTTGTTTAATAACACAATGAATGTGATGCCGGTCCTCATCTTCTAAGACTCTAAGTAGATGCTTACTGTTGATGACCAAGAAACGCCCATCCCAGCTAATTGCTATGCATCTTTAACGTGTCAATTTCACTCATTTTCTTTCTTTTCTTTGTTCATAACACACCTCATCTTTCAATAAAAACAACCTGAATTAAGTTCTAGAAAGCCTGACGTCAAGAAGGTGAATATTTTGTCAATATTATACCCATCATGTGTCAGAACCATATTCACATCACCCCATTGATCACCACTTACAGAAGATTTAGATATCTCCATTCAAATATTAATCAGAACTTATAAATAGATGCCCACTGACTGAATTAGCTTCAAATTTCTTCAGGATCAAACAATTTTCTAGAGGACAAGTTTAACAGCCCCCAAGTGTGCTTGTCCGATAGGTGCTTTCATACCAACATCCACTCCAAATCAAAGTGCAAAGCGAAGCATGTTAGATAACATCCACCAGTAGCTTTTGGGTGACGCTACTCTTCTAGCCTATATTAAAATGCAAGGATTCCAAAACTAATAGCCTCACACACAATGTGAGAACTGGAATCCAGAATATACAAATAACAGGACCAAAAAAACGAAAAGAAACTGGAAAACTTTAACCGATTTTCATATACCTGCTAAAACAAGATAGGGGCGTCTCCGGTAACCAGCGACCGGGACGACATCAGTCAGAAGTCCCCAAATTGGTTTGATAGTT
>JAGVVM010002962.1:0-37416 GCA_019149425.1 Psidium friedrichsthalianum
TGGGTCACCGGAGCAGGTAATGTGTTCACAGATGGGGGAGGAAATTGGATTGGAGGCTGTACAAGTTTGGTGGGCATATGCTCTTCTACACTGGCGAAACTTTGGGCTCTATTGGCAAGACCCCAAATCAGCACGACTGTTCGACCTTTTGAGCAATGCTCATAGTTTTGAAATGGATTGCATTTGGCTATAAGAGATAAGGAACAAGGACAAGAGTACGATGACGCGAATCCTTGCTGAATGAATCGAACGACCATATTTTAGACTGTATTACAAGAAAAAACCAGCAGCAGAGTGGCTCGCTTACTACGGGATTCTAATGAAGGCAAAATTACAGTTTCTGTAGAAGCCCGAGCGACTTTTTGTTAGCTATAATCAGTTTGGTTTTCTTTAGAATCTGTCAAAGTTTTTTTTTCTGTTGGATTTTATTGTTATAGTCCTAGATTGTAGGGGTTGGTATCTTTTGTGCTATTTTGTTGTTATCCATATGACCTATTTTAAAGTTCTGTTGTCAGATTAATAAAGGAAGCAGAGAAGTATTTTCAATCTACCTCTCTTTCTTTCGTTTTATTGCGTTATAAGCAACAGTGATATTAGAGCCTGCTTTGTTTTTGAGAGTGCTGAAAGTTCAAACAAGTGAGGAAAAGTGAGCCACAAAAGGTTGAGAGTCAAAAAAAGAGCACGTGATAATACAGCAGTAGTGAAATCGATGGCCTCGGATACATTTGTGCAACCAACTATCCCGCGTTTTGAGGGTCACTATTATCATTGAGAATGCTGATAGAAAATTTCCTCAGTCCAAGGAGTATTGACAGGTAAATTACCTCTGGAGTTGCAGAACCTGAGGAAGGGGTTCTGTTATTTGCAACGCAAAAAGCAGATCTGGATGTGCTAAAATTGAAAAGATCTCAAGGTGAAAAATTATATTTTCCAAGCTGTTGATAAATCAATCTTGAAATAATTCTTGGCAAGGATACCTCCAAGCAAATTTGGGACTCCGTGAAGAAGAAATATCAAGGATCACAAGAGCAAAGAAGCAGAATGAAATTGGAAGAATGGTTACAGATTATTTTTCCTGAACAATGGCAATTGTTAATAAGAGCAGATTCAGGTGACAAGACGAAGCACATCGTCTAATTGAGAAAATTCTTCGATCCTCGACACCAAAATTCGACTTTTTTTGGTCTGTTCCATAGAGGAAGCCAAGATATCAAAGAACTTTCAATTGATGAATGGCAGGGATGAACAAAAATTCCAACAGCAAGAGATGGAGGAGCAAGCGTTTGGGCTTCAACCGAACACCATTTTTCATCATCAGCTAAAGAAAATAAAAAACGATGGTGCAGTGAATGTGGAAAAGGCAAGGGGAGGAAACAATGATCGTAGCAGCTCAAATCAGTATCATGATTCCAAGGGAATGAAAAAGGGCGTGAAGGTCGGCATTCACTGGTTACAGACCAAAGTAAGTAGACAAATCGAACGTAGAGTGTTTTAGATGTCACAGGATGGCTATTTTTTTTGTGAAGGTTTTTTTTTTTTTGGTAAGGCACAGGTATGGCTATTATAGATCGGAATGTCGAACTAATTTGAATATACAAGTGGAGAAATAACTAATTTGCAGAAAAGAAAAAATGTCTCTTTTTTGGTGTGTCGTGAGGAAGAAACTCAACAAAAATGTGTATTTAAACATTGGCTGTAGCACCACATGAGTGGAGACAAAAGGTTTTCTTGCTTGGATGAATCTTTCCGCAATACTGTGAAGTTTGAGATAATTCCACTATTTCTATTATGGGAAAAGGGAATGTAACAATTCACACAAGAGAAATTCTATGCAGATCATCTCAAATATTTTTTTTATGTCCCTGAGTTGAAGGACCAATTTGTTGAGTGCTGGCCAACCACAGAGAAGGGGTATGAGATCTCTATCGCAGGCAGCATTTGCAGAAAACAAGATGAAAAATTGGTTTTATTGCCCAAGTCGGTATGATGGGGAAACGAATGTTTCTGCTATGTCTCCACAATACCACTTATTCTTGCTTCTCTGTGAGATTAAAGGATAGGCGTTGTTTTATAGCATTTCCGTTATGGGACATCTCAATTTTGATGGGCTAAGGACATTGCATCAAAGAACAACGGTGATGGGTCTTCCTTGAGTTACAGCTCCTTCTCAAATTTGCGAAGAAGTGTTATTAGTAAACAACACCGTAGTCAATTTCCTCAGGAAAATCATGGAGATCAAGGAAGACATTGGAGCTCGTTCATTCGATATCTCTGTGGCCATAAATCCATCTTCCAATGGAGGTTAAAGATACATAATTACCTCATTGATGACTATAGCCGGAAAATTTGGGTTTCTTTTTTGAGGAAAAAACTGAAGCTTTTGTAGCCTTAAAAGCTATAAAGCATTCGTTTGAAAGAAGTTGGCAACCCATAAAAGTTCTTTGCATTGCTTGATCGTAGTGGAGAACACAACTCAAATGAATTTGCAAATTTTTGTGAGATGACTACAACTCAGATCTATTTGGCTTCACAGATAGTTATTATGCTGGAGATCTAGATGAAGGATGAAGAAGCACTTCAGGATACGTTTTTATGCTGGGTTCAAGAGCTCTTTCATGGTCCTCAAGAGAGCAAGCAATTGTACTTTACAACAACCGAAGCTGGGTTTGTAGCTGGAACTTCATGTGCCTATCAAGCTATTTGGCTAAGGAAGATTCTTGAAGAACTTCAGCTCAAGCAACAAGGAGCAACTTCAATCTGCTGTGACAGCAGTTCAGCCATTAAACTCTCCAAAATCCTGTTTTACATGGTAGAAGCAACACGCAATGTGAAGTATCACTGCTTGAGGGATCTTACGAGGATGAGCAATCGATCTCAATTTCTCAGAGTGAAGATCAAGTTGCTGACATATTCACTAAACCCTTTAAGGGTCCTGCATGGTAACCATTCTGTTCCAAAAAACACTGATTTTGATTAAAATGACTTTTTCTGATTCTGTTCCTGAACAGTTTTAAAGAACCGGAAACGCGTTTGTAACTGCACAAATTTTCTGTTTTGAAAAACGGTTGCTCTCTTATTTTTTTCATTTATCCAATAGTATGTAATACTTTGTAAAATTTTTATTCTAATTGAAGACTAATTTCCAATGCCACTAAAAAAATTAAAATCATTTAATTTTTTTAGCGTGTCATAATAAATGAACACCAATTTTAATTACATGACATTTGAAGTTCCTATTAAGCATGGGACATGTTCCCATATTAAGGACTCATTTTTTCTTTAAATGTTGCATTGTCCAATACATACAAACATAGCAGTCGAACAATCAAATTATCATTGACAAAAAAAAACAAATTATCTTCCTTGATCGAAATACAAGTCCTTCACTATCAGTTTGTGCAACTTCTATCCTAATCCAAGTGGGTGTTTGGCTCTAGCTCCACGGCCAGATGGTCACAATTTGTGACGCACGACTACGAGTATATATGTTACCATCCACACATTGGATGCCTCATCTTCTGCAATATTTTTTTGTAGAAGACGTGAATCTAGGAAATCTAGGAAATTTAGGTCCAAAATTATAAAATGGGTCAAACAGTTTCATCTAAGCTTCTTCTATTTTTAGGAATTTCCTAAAATTTTTGTGATTTTTTTAAAATTCAATTTTTTTCGAATTTTTTATTTTTAATTTTATTAGTTGAGAGAAAAGTGACGCAGAACGAAAAGGAAAGTGAGAGATGTGTAGATTTCATTCTGTTTTGTGATTCTCAAAAGTGATTATAATTTCAGAACCAACTTTTTTTTTGTTCTGGATTTTGCTCTAAAAGTGATTCTGATTCTCCAAAACTGATCTTTGGAACAGAATCAGATCAGATTATGTTGCGTTACCAACCTGATTCTCATTCTTTATCTATTCCAGGGAAAGAATCAGAGAATCAGAATGGTTACCATGCAGGCCATAAGTTGCATATGTTTCTGAAGCAAGGAGACTGCTTGTGGTTTGCTCGAGGTAATCCATTTGAGGGAGGGTATCCATGGCGCCTATAACTAAGCGCTTTATAACATCAGTTTAAGGGAAAGAAGGCTAGCTATATCAGTTTGGTTTTCTTTAGAATAAGTGAAAGTTTGTTATTTTGTCGGATTCATTGCTAATAGCCCTAGGATTATAGGGGTTTTTCTTTGTTGCTATTTGTTGTTATCCGTTAATATCAACGACCTATTTTTAAAAAGTTCTGTGGTTTGTTAGGTGAATGAAGGAAGCAGAGAGTATTTTTCATCTATGGTAATCTTTCTTTCGCTTATCGTGTTATGTCGCAATACTTTTGTCCCCAGTTTTCTTGGCGTAAATAGGCGTTTCGCCTTGGATTCTCCTTTAGCTTTTGCCCTCTGTCTCCACCGAAAAGACACAGTTTATTGTTGACTTACGGGGAAAAGAACAACGAAATTTAATGTTCGCTCGCGAGCATCTTTCATTCTATGCTCAGGATTTTTTTTTTTTTTTTTGTTTGTTTGTTTGTTGTTAACTTTCCCTCCTTGGGAAATAAAAGAAAAGAAAATAACAATAATAATGAAATTAAAAAAAATGACACCTCCATTCTATAGAATAAATTCGACACCTCCGTTCAATAAATAATAATAGCATTTTTTGTTTCAAAAAATAACATTAATCTATGGTTGGTGCGGTTTTTGACAAGAGGTATTCTTGCATTTTACATGTTTTAATTCGAACTCCCTCTTTACACCATTTCCTTTATCTAAATTGATCGTTCTCTTTTCTCCCCTTTCTTTGAACCTATTATATGGACATTAGTTCAGTCCTAAAATTTTCAAGTGGACCATTTAATTTTATTTTTTATTGCTTTTTAATGTAATCCTTTCGATCAAATCTTGATTGAAATTATTGAATTAGATAATTTTGCATTTTTTTTCATTTCCTTTTCTTTCCTTTTTGTTGATTTTTTTTATTCCCTCCTTGATTTGCTGAAAAAAATGAAAAAAAATCACAAAAAGTATTTAAAGATCACAAAAATTATCCACGTTAGTGCTGACGTGCCGCATGAGACGTTATCGCCATGTGGACGATTATTTTCAATAAAAATTTGATCGGAAGACTATACTGACAAAACTATCGAAAATAGAGTTATGATCGAATTGATATTCCTTTCTGGGTAGATTTAGAGCTTGATTAGGGAAATTATTCTTCGAAATTGGTCTGAGTGGCTACATGGTCCCACCTCATGATAGGTTTAGAAACAGTTTTCTTTTTTTTTTTTAAGTAATTATTCCGTTAGTTGCTGTGACAAGACAGCTAAGCAGATCGCCGATTACGGTCCAATATATCATGCCACTTTGCCGACCTAGGATAAGCTTGAAGAAACACGGACACAACAATCAGCAACGTCCACGTGGGAAATCCACGATTTAAGGTCGGTCCATGCAAACAAAATGAGAATCGTCTGCCCGCACGACACAGGCTCGCTAGTCGCTACTTATAACAGAAAAAAGCATGTTCGCTTATTGATGACTTCCGACCTCAAAGTCAAACTTTTTATTTATGACTCAACTACTTAATAATTACACACAGCCTTTAGTGCCACGGCACGTTACTTTGGAAGAGTAAAAAAAAAAGAAAAAGAACCCCCAAAACCAAAATTTTCTATTAAGAGTGAAACTTAATTCGCCTCTCGAAATTACAGAAATGACCCTGAACCCGTAGCTAACTGCATTTCTTTTGTGCCTGCTCGTGCTTAGACCAATCCAAAGCGAAATGACGGAAATGCCCATGCTCCAAATCGAGCGAAGACATCACCCGGGAGGGGCTAAACCGGCAATCTCTACGAAGCGCCTCTGCTCAGCATCTCCCTGTAGCTCAGGAGCGAGTCGAGCCTCTGCAACTTCAGGTGCTGCCTGAACCGGTTGATGAAGGCGTCGGCTTTCGCGTCGATCTCGTCTCCTTCTTCCTCGAACACGCTCTTTTTCTTGCCCTCTCTCGCCGTCTCTGGCCTCCGGCGCTCCACCAATTCCTCCTCCTTGAAGTGGCCGAACGCCGACCTCTCGCTGGCCGACTTCTTCATCTCAGCAGGGAGTCTCGCCGCAGCCTCGCCAGGGTCGGCTGTCTTCGAGTCTGACCTGATCCTCCTCACTTGATGGCCCTGACGGGTCCGACCCGCGTCAGTGTAGGGAACAGAGGAGTCGTCGATGTCGTCTTCAGAATCGGAGTCAACTCCGAGGTGGTGAAGCGCATCTGCATCCGGGTCGGGCTCGCTCGATCTGTAGAAGGAAGAGAAATCGATGGACTTGACTCGCTCGAGGAGAGACGGGGCTCTCGCGAGCGGGGGAGGCTCGACTTGGTCCGCGTATTCCTGTCCCGATGAATGTACGTCGTGATCAGCTTGCGGCTGGGCGTAGCTCGGCGCTTGGAACTTGTAGAAGGAGAAGTCGAAGTCGAAGGACTTGAGCCGGTCGACGAGAGAAGGCGCTCGGGCGAGAGGCGGCGGGTCCACTGGGTGGGACGACTGTGGCTCCGGGTACGAGCCTTGGACGGGGACGGGGTCCTGTTCGGGATAGCCAGCGGGGTGGTTGAACTTGTACAGAGAGAAGTCGATGGACTTGACGCGGTCGAGGAGGGACGGGGCGCGGGCGAGCGGGGGCGACTCGGCCCGGCGGGCGAAATCGTGCTCCGGGTAAGAGTGCTCGTACCGGACGGGGTCCGGCTCGCCGGTGGGGTGGCCGAACTTGTAGAGAGAGAAGTCGATGGACTTGACGCGGTCGAGGAGGGAAGGAGCGCGGGCGAGCGGGGGAGAGTCGTAGGAGGGCCCGAGATGGTGGCGGGGGTGCTGCCTGGGGGAGCTGAGACGGGAGGTGAGGAAGATGGTGCCGATCATGAGGTTGAGGAAGACGAAGAGAGAACTGGGCGTGAACCAGCCCTCCATGAAAGCCCACATGGCCTCGAAAACGCTACCGTTTCTGCACCTTCCTCTTCGCAGCGTTTTCTAGGGTTCTCGGTCGAGAGGGAGCGCGGGAGTCCGAAATGGATCTGCAAAATCGGATCCAGCTGTAGGAAGGAGATGGCGAGGCTGAGACATATTTATGGGCGTGTGAAAGAAAGAAAGGCAAAAGGACGGGCTGTCCGTTTCTTGAAATGTCCTCCTTTTTTTCTTTTTTATTACAGGGAGGAAAAGGACGCGTCCGTGGGACACCCACGTGGGATATTTCAGGGGTTGAAAATGTCAAAGCGAAATGATTGCTACAAGGTGAAGACGAAGACGAAGACAGACTCGAAAAGTTCAAGCCCTTCGCAACAACCCTTATCATTTGCACCGCAAACCACCATGTTACTTAGTCGATTATAAGATTGGCAATCTTGTTGTTGAATCATAAGAAAAAAAAAAATTAAAAATTATTGTGGGTTTGCTCTTTTAAAGATTTGTGGCCCATAATACGCTGTTATTTTAAGTTTGTAGACTTTTAACCTCGTGGTCTTGTATCTTGAAGCTAAATTTGCTTCACATCCCCCAACAAATTGTATGGTTTTGTCGGTGAGAATCAATTCATGGATGTGCCGAGGAGATGGCCTATGGAATTCGACGTGCGCTGTGGCAATCGAATTCTATTGTCCATTTCCCTCCCGCTCGATCGCTCGGAGTATTCCTCGGATAGATTAAAAAGAAAAATGATACTTAATTGGCAATTCTAATAAGCCAAGAATTTTTTTCCCATCGATTTTGTAGATAAGGATTGGTAGATTGATAACGTGTAGACATAAATCGTGAAAGGTAGATGAAGATGGAAAGGAAGGAGGGAGTCAAGGAGTCAAGTCGATGCATGGAGATTGGAGAGGTCGCTGTCCATAACTGACGAGTCCTTGTCCTCAAGTTCATGTGCATGTCCAATAAATTTAACGATCACCCTCGCTTTAAATTTAGGAGAAATTTTCCATTTTCCTTTTTCCAAACCATTTTATAGCGTCAAAACTCTCGAATATTCGTTCCTAAGGGAAATACGGCGAAAATGGTCCGGGAATTTTAAGTTATCCGATTTGATTCCCGAACTATGGGTAAATATTCATCCTAGTCCTTCATTTTGCTCGAACGACGGATGGGACGATATTTGATGGGGTGAATTATCCCAGGCAAGTGGGATGTTAAACAACGATGAGTCGACGTGTTCATCTTTTTATCCATCCTCTCTTGAAGAAAGAAAATAAAATTAGGGCGTTGATGTGATCATCCTTAATTGATAATGTGAATTATTATATTATTTTCTAATATGATTATCTTATGTGAATAATCTCTCTAGAATTTTATTTTATTTTTCCCGTGCTGTTCAAATTTGATGGATTCGAAGCCACATCAACAGATTTTGGTAACTTGAACGGATGGAATTGCGACCTTTGCACGTCTTCATTTAGTCTAGGAACTGAGTTGAATATTTACCGATGATTTAGGGATCGCATCGAATAATTTAAAAATGTCGACATTACACGTCCGATCGAAGTTCAAGAATTATCCGTATCATATTCACTTTTTTTTTTGCGGGTCTGAAACAAAATTTTAAGTCTTCGTTTCACATTTCAACGATCGTACAAGTGATTTCGAGAAATCGATTGGCCCGAAAAAAAAAAAATTCAAAGTCGCAATCCACTGATGCGGACAAAGGCACGCGTCAACTGATCTCCGATGATCCCCCATCAATCAAACCGTTGCCCATTTGGTGACGTGCACGATGACGCCAGGGACTAGGCCACTGGTCATGATGACTCCAGTGGGACCTCTTTGTGCAACGAAGGTTCTAGAGAGAGCTCCGGAAGAAAGAGCAGCAGAAGCGACGGAAAAGAAAAACCCCTCTTCATCTTGAACAGTGTGGTTTTGTCAATAAAAGTGTTAAATTAGATGATTAAGAAATCCCTCGATGGAAAAGAAAAACAACACACGGAGGCGGAGGGCTGCCCCTCCTGCCCGTGGCTGTCGCCCCACCACCCGAGAGGCGGCAAAGGCGGATTAGGTCGCCAATGCCTTAGGCCCTCATCAAAACAAGGAGAGACTCAAGCCCTCATTTTCGATGGATGTGGTCGTTGGTGCATCGCCGACCTTGCCAGCACCCCACCAGCGGTGGGCAGGCAGCCCCGTTGCTTGTGTGGTTTATTTTTTAGGGTAGATTTTTTTTTTTGAAACTCTAAGGCTATTTCAAGCATTTATTCGAAACATACTATGCTACTTCATATTTTTATTTAAAATAAGCTTCGTTTGAAATTTTTATTTGAGAAAATAAAAGAATTTTGGATCTTTATTTTGATTTTTCCCTGAAAGGTGGATGAAGATCGAAAGGATGGAGAGGAGTCAATGCGTGGAGGGGTCGCCGTCCATTAACTAACGAGCCCTTGTCTTAATGCGCATCTTCCCGACAAATTATCATACTCCGAGGACTAATAACTCCACATGGGCCTCCATTGCGTCTCGGTCGGAGCAGCCCGCAACATCGTATCGTCTCTAAATCTAACGACCATCCTCGCTTTAAATTTAGGAGAAATTTCATTTTTTTGCAAACCATATATTGCACTAAAATAATTATTTCTAAGGGTCGGACAGCAAATATGGACACCCGGACTTCGACCCGATGCGCAATGTTATTTAAAATTTTAGTTTATCCGATATGGCCCTGAATTATTGATGAATGCTTGTCGTCGTAATTCTATTTCGCTTGAATGACAAATCAAGAGGTTTTTGATGGAGTGGATTATTTTACGCCAAGTAGGACGTTTAACAGTGACGAGCCAACATGTCCATCTTGATCTTTTTTATCAATCCTCTTTAGGAAAAGAAAAATTAAAATTAGGGCGTTGGCGTGCCTACGTTTGATGATACTGATTATTTTATCCTTATTTGAGATAGGCATCCTACGTGGATAATTCATTTGTAATTTTTTTTTTGTCAACTGTTCGAACTTAATGAATTGAAAGCCACATCGGTCAATTTCGTTAACTTGAACTGATAGAATGATGATCATTGAGCACTTTCATGCGACATGAGAAACTAGATTGAACATATACTAATAATTTAGGATTGTATCGAATAAATTAAAAAGTTCAGAAACGGCATTGCACGTCGGGTCCAAAATCACGGACCATCTGTGTTATATTTCGTTGTTTCTAAAGTGGGTTATGATAAAATTAACTAATACGATGATCTCGCATCTTAAGGTTTGTTTCGTATTTTGTTGTTGTAGCCACTTGTCTCGAGCACTGAAATAAGTAATTCCCAGCGTAATCGGAGAACGAATACATATCATGTACATATCATGTGACAAACAAATTCGCGCGTCTAAAACAAAATTCTAAGTCCGAGTTTCACATTTAAACGGCCATGCAAGTGATTCTGAGAAATCGAGGGGGGGCACTAAGAAGATCAAAGTCGCAATCCAGCGATGTGGACAAGGCCACGCGTCACTAATCCCTGCAATCCCTCATCAATCAGTCAATCAAACGGCTGTCGATTAGGTGACGTGCACGATGACGCCAGGGACTAGACTTGTTGGTGATTATAAGGTACGTGGTACGTTCTTGCCTTTATCTCTAGAGTTATGTCATTAATTAAACGGTCCATTTCCGATCCAGAACGAGGGACCACAACGTAGGCAGGGCGACATGGCGACAGCAATGTTTCTTTAACTCTCGCGATCATTATCATAAAAAAGTTCTACATCGATTATACATATGTCAATTTAATTATAATTTTTTAAAACTTTAAATAATTTCGTCATTAATTTTTTGGATGATTTATCAATATGCTTATTTCGACCAATTCTGACTAGCAAGGTCGAAATCTACGTGAGGGATTGCCAGTCGAAATTGGCTGAAAGGATTAGATTGTCATATTGTCAAAATATTAAGAATTAAACCGACACAATTGAAAAGTTTATGACTAAATTAGCTGTCGTATGATTAATTTAGGATTTTTTTGGATAATTTTTTTTAAAGATAGTTTGTTTTCTTAGTGATTTGTACTCGCAGAGCTTAATGTGGTCTTCCCATGCATTGCGATTCCCATCTATTAGTTTTCTATTTCTTATTCTTCCCAAGACAATTATAAAGAGCCGAAAGTTGTTGGTAAGCGATCGTTTATGGTCCATCTGAGCAAGCTATGGAAAGAGGGAGGAATGAAAGTGGTTATAAGAAAAATACGGCTAATTCTCTAAAAAATCTCAAAATTTAGGTGCAATACTAATTCCGCCTCGATTTTTTTTTCCGTCTAAAACAATTTAACATTTTTGCTTTAATCTAAAATCTGCTTATGCACTAGAAAATTGCCACTCATTTCATAACGAGACAATTGCTGTTTCATACGAAGATGTGCATGTTCATGAAAACACATGTTCCGATAACAAACCTCCAACTGGCCTTAATATGATAATCTTGAAGAAACTAGCGGCAGTTTTTGGATAAGTGGTTTTTTTATTCTTCTACTTCCTTAGGAAATAAGGAAAGTGCATTTCTAGCTAGTCGTGGTTTTCTTCTTCTTCTTCCTTTGTCTTCCTTTTGGGCATTAGCCATATTGGTTTTCAATTCACACACAGGTCCATTCTATTTAGGCCCAGAATTCCATGGAAGGCCTATCAACATATAACTTGGCCCAAGGACTTCCCATGAATCAGAGCCCAGAAAATCTCACTCGGCCCATACCATATCTCCCTCTTCCTCTGTCTACGCTCCGCCATTTCTACTGCTCGCGCTGCTTCTCGGCCTTCCTCACTAGTCTCAATGGCTCCTCCGAGAATTCTCCTCTGCGGAGACGTCGCGGCCGCCTCAACCAGCTCTTCAAGCGAGTCTCCTCGGTATCTCTCTCTCTCTCTCTCTCTCTGGTCTTCTTCTGGTATCACGCTTCTCTAGGTTTATGCCCCTCTCTTAGCTCGTTCCATTGCGGTCCAGGTGAACAAATCAGCTGGCCGTTCGACGCGCTGCTCTGCGTGGGCCAGTTCTTCCCCGACGCGCCGGAATTGCTTGAGGAGTTCGTGGACTACGTGGAGGGTCGGTCGCCGGTTCCTCTCCCGACCTACTTCATCGGCGACTACGGCATTGGAGCTCCGAAGGTGCTGTCGCCGCTTCGAGGAGTCACGCCAACTTAGGGTTTAAGATGGACGGTTTGAAGATATGCGAGAACTTGTATTGGTTGAAGGGGAGTGGCAAGTTCACCCTTCATGGTAATGTTTATAGTTTCTACGATCAATGTTTGACCTCTTTTTTACTGCTGTTGATTAGCTTCACTTTTGAATTAGATTACCCTGCAGAATTGCAATTTACTCATGTCTGCACACCAACTATAGCTATAATATGGAAAAGGACTTATAAAAACCAGCTTACAGTTGAATACATTTTGCATGTATTTGTTAGAATTAGTGCAACCAACTTCTGCTGGAGGCAGCCTTTGGGCCAATCATTTGTGGAGCTTAGGGCGTGCATGACAACACTTTTGCTCTAGAAATCAACTTCTGGTCAGAAGATAATTTTTTTATTTCCCGAGAAAAGATATTTTTTTTTACTTTTTAGGTGCCCTAGAATTATTTTTGGATCAAAAATGCTTTAGAGTTAGAAAACTAAAATTGCGTAATCAACGGATTTTTGCTCTAGAAGCATTTATGGAGCAGAAATTCTACTCCATAAGTGTTGTCATGTGCGCCTAGCTTCCATTACAACAGGAAACTGGGAGTGTAACATGTAACTTTTTAGGATATCCATGTTAGACGTGAAAGATGTTGAATTTGTTATGTCCTAAGTAATAGCATAATCACTGATATATGTTACGCTTGCCGAACTTCTTAATAGGTTCTGGACAATTTCTGCACTGTTTGATCTTCTTAGAGGAATCATTTTCACTCATTGAGTATCGGCTTCTAATGTTTCATTAGCTAAAATTTTCCTGGTTGAATATGAAAAGATTTTGTATATTTATCTCTGATTGGATGTACTTATGTTTAGGTTATCTGTGGCTTACATATCTGGTAGGCACTCCTTGGATGGTCAACAATTGGGAACTTACAGTCAAGATGATGTTGATGCCATGCGAGCGTTAGCTGAAGAACCTGGAGTTATTGACATATTGTTAAGATATCCTTGCTAGTTTATTTTAAATTATAATGTTGTGAACATATCTTGATCTGTTTTTTGTCGTGTGACGCTTGTTTGTCTCCTTAATTAGCTTTCACTAATGAGTGGCCGAGTGGGGTCACAAACAGAGCTGCACAGACAGATGTTCCTCCTGGAATATCCGAGACTTTTGGCAGCGACTCTACAATTGCGGAGATAGTAGCAGAGATTAAACCACGGTAGGCAATAATTTTTGCACTTTGTGAATGTCTTTGTTGAACACAACTATTTGTGATTTTTATAGTAAGACTGATGATTTGATTGCTATAATGTGATAGTTACCATATTGCTGGCACTAAGGGTGTATTCTATGCACGTGAACCTTACTCTAATGTGGATGCTGTTCATTTCACCCGCTTTATCGGTCTTGCTCCTGTTGGAAACAAAGAAAAACAGGTCCACTTACCCTTCTCTTTTGTGTCGCAGATCATTTGCTTCTGAAAACTTGTAATTGTAGAAAATGTTTTCGCGTTGCTCCTTGTTTCTTACGCTTTGTCAGTTAAGGCTTGTTTATTAGATGTTTTAGATAGGTAGGATGTAGACTGACTTAGTAGTGAACATTTTATATGGTTATCCTCAATTTAATCATGCAGTTAGATACTGTTCTCTAAGGCATGCTTTTATCAAGAGTAATAAACGAACAGCAGCTCTTTTATCGTGCTCTGTGTACTTCTTGCTGTAGATGAGATCTTTTCATGTGTTGGTGCTATGCTTCTCTATGACTCACAATACTATTGGAGTCATCTGGCATTCAAACTGCACTTAGCACATCTCTCTATTCTTGTTTGTCTAGTAGTTTTTGGGATTACCATTTTGCCCATGTGCATCATGATTTTGTTTTCTTCTCAGAAATTCATCCATGCACTTTCTCCTACCCCGGCAGCTATGATGTCTTCATTTGAGATGAGTATGAAACCTCCAAACACAACCTTGTCTCCATTTACATCGCAGAGCAAACTGCTGGTGCAAAGGAAGCAGGAAAGAGGACTGCAGATGATACTAAAGATGCACAATATTGGAGATATGATGTGTCCCAAAAAACGTCAAAAACATGCAGTTGGTGACGGTGATAGGCTATGTTTCAAGTATTTGTCATCCGGGACTTGTCCACGAGGTGAAAAATGCAACTTCCGACATGATGCGATGCGAGGGAACAATACCGAAGAGGGGTTTGTTTTGATTTTCTTAACAAAGGGAAATGTGAAAGGGGTCCCGACTGCACCTTTAAGCACAGTTTGCAGGAGGAAGATGAAAGCGGTTCTCAGAATGTAAATAGGTCTAGAGGTGCTAATGTTAACAGGTCAGGTGCCTTCTGTTTTTTCGCTAATAAAGCACATTGGTCTAAGTGGGATGAAATTTTCGACGACCTACTTATGAATCCATTTTGAGCACAGTTTGTGATTGAAATTCAGGTCAAAAGAATGCTGGTTTTGTTTATCGAGCCCGAATGTGGAGTCTCATCTGATCATCAGTGTAGGAGAAAGATACTACTGTGCACTGCCCAAGGGACCATTAGTTGAAGATCATGCGCTGATCATACCTATTGAGCATTCCCCAAATACTCTTTCTTTGCCGTCAGAAAGTGAAACAGAGCTTAACAGATTTCAGAACTGCCTGAAGATGTATCACAAGAATCGACAGAAGGAAGTTGTATTCTTTGAGTGGGTCTCCAAACGCGGGACTCATGCTAATCTTCAGGTAGTGTCTAGTGCAGAGAAAATTTGTAACACGTTGCTTATGTTGTCACATCGTTTCATTCATCCATCTTGCTATTTATCTCTCTATCTAAGTGCCAATTAATCACTCTCTTTCTCTCAATGTTTGATTGGATTGCCTGCAGGCTATTCCTGTTCCGTCATCTAGAGCAGCTGCTCTTCAGAGTATTTTTAGTTTGGCTGCTGAGAAGTTGGGATTTACGTTTAATATCTCGAGTAAGTTAAATTTTTCATTTCTTGTTTTCTAGAGTTTTATAGTAGTAAAAGAGACTTCAGTGATTGTCGTCCTTAATCCTTGGTATACAATCGCGCACATTTTGGGGCTTACGGACAACTTTATGTTTTCCCTGGCTCTAGTGGTCTTAATGTGACTTCCTTACTTTTTTCTGCATAGAGTCATTGCCTACAACGGACACTTGACAGTTTACTGTTGCTTATCAGTGTCTCAATGCGGTATATCTCCAAAGAGAAATTAGTGCTCTGGTGTTGAATGTTGATCTGCCTCGTGTGTGTGATTTTATACCCATGCTGAGTGGCTGAGGCATTGACAGTTCATGAGAACGTTCTAGTTTTCTTTGAGCGAACATGAATTGATATCTACTATTTTGTTTGTTGATTCAACTGCATCTATCATATTCATATTGTGCTTCGCTCAATTTAGGCGCTGATGGTAGAAAAATGTTGAGAACAAAGTTTGACGGTAAACAGAGTCTCTTTTATGTGGAACTACCTGAAGGAACTGTACTATCACATATGGTGGAGGACAACGAGAATTTTCCTGCTCAATTTGGACGGGAGGTAATTTATCAATTCATTCTGTCATTATATGTAGGGTCTCTTTGGCAACGATTTCAATTTTCTGATTCTGTTTCTCGGAACAAAAAAGAATTAGAAACATGTTTAGTAACATAAATAATTCTGATTTTATTATCGAGAACCGTTTTTGAGGAAAAACAAGAATAAAAAAAAAGTTGATTCTGGAAAAAAAAATTACTTTGGAGAATCCAAAAAAAAAATCTCAGTTCTTTTAGAAAGATTAAGTTCATGTAGGCTTTTACATGAACTTTTGAACTTAAAAAAAAATCAAATTAGAATTGAAAAATTACTAGCAACTAATTTTTTAAATACATTTTTTAAAATTAAATTAAAAATAATCTTTAAAATTAAAAATTAAAAATTTTGAAAAGGGGAAATTAAAATATAAAAAATGAAAAAATTTAAAAAATAAAAAGGGGCAATTAAAAAAAAATTAAAAAAGTTTAAATTTTTTTAATATTTAAAAAAGATTTAAAAAAGATTTAAAAAGGATGAAGAATTTTAAAAAAAAGAATTCTCGTCACCTGGTTGTTTCTTGTGAACAGAAATTTTGTATAGTTATTAAACACATTCCGTTTCTCAAAAAATCATGTAGTGAGCAAATAAAAAAAAATGATTCTAATCAGAATTACTTTTTTGGATCAAAATCGTTGTCAAACAGGCCCATAGTGGGTGACAGAAGTCAAATGATTTGGTTAAAGTGGTCTCTGACAATGCCTATTTGATTTTCAAGGCTAACAGTACTATTGAAAGTATTCATCTAGCTGACTGTAGACTTAGCAATGTAACACGATGCCAGTGAAAAAATGCAGGTGGTGGCAGGTTTGTTGAACGTGGCAGATAAGGCTGATTGGAGGAAATGCGCACTAAGCAAAGAAGAAGAAATCAGATTAGCAGAAGAATTCAAGCGACGATTTGCGGCATTTGACCCAAACACTTGATCCGGCACTGAGGGTCAACCACAGTACCTCTTCTGTCTTTCCTTTTATCACAAAGGCCTCAGAGTTTGGGGACAACATCAGTGGGGTGTTCTGCAAAGAGCTGACAAAAGATAACATGCTGGGGGTCGACTTTTCGTTGGGCACGACCATCAGGTCTCGAGCATGCAGAGGGGAGTTCTTATATTATTTGCTGATGAATGTGGCTAAGGATGATTCTTGCTGGGGAACCACTAAGAGATGGACAGAATACTTCAAAAGCTGCTTAGGAGCCAATTTTGCTGAAAGAGACTTGGAAGTGTGCTTTACCTAAAAAATGTGCGCATCCTTCGAGTCCATCGTGGAATCTGCTGTCCTTTCTTGGTCAAAAAGAATCCGCAGTTGGATTTCCACATATTCTTTACGGTGGCTTTGCTTAGTTGCCTGTCTATTCATAAAAAAAGGTGCAACAATGTTGAAGCTCGTCTGGAGCATTAACGCGCGACAGGTAAGGCGATCGTGACGTTCCCAGGTGCTGTTCTTAAGCTCATGCGACGTTTTGCATTGCCACGAAACGTAAAGCGGAGAATAAAATAAATTAATCGGGAAAATAAATTAAAAAAAATCTGAATTTTCAGTCGTCGTGGTATGCCCGATTGGGAGGGTAGTAAAAGATTTCATTATTTATGGATCTTATGGATCAAGCGACATGAAGATTACAATCACATTTGATTCATTCAAATTCTCGATGTTTTTAGGTCTTCATTTGCATCAATAAGGAACTGAAATGATGTTAATTCCTCACAATTCCTGACTTCGAATACTTGTGAGATGAGGATTGGATGTAGAACAAAACCGACGGAAGTGCGTCTGCCTACCAAGAAAAGTCCACAATAGACTTTCCACGGTCAAAGTCCAACACAACTCGGAACTCCAAAATCCAAAAGAATTCGGACGTGGAAGAAGTCGGTTCCAAAGTCTCCAATTTGTTCTTTCTTTATGCGGCCAGGCTTTCTGGCATTCCAGATGCACGTCGCCAAAAGACGTTTTGGGAGGGGGGGTGGGGGGAGGGGAGGGGGTCGAGAATATTCGTGTCCGAATGCACGTCGCTCTTTCGGGCGGGCCGCCGGATGGGGTTTGGGGGAGGGGGGGGGGGGGGGGGGTGGGGGGGTGGGTGGGGGGGTGGGGGGCGGGGGGCGGCGACCATGAGTCAATCTTCAGACAACCTATTTGGTATGATCGTGACATGGGACAAAAGATATTCCTTTGGAATGGCTGTTCAAGAATGACGACCCACTAAAGAAGCAGAAGAAGCTCATGGTTTCTATTTGTTACTTGTCAAGATTGATCTTCCTTAGCACAAGCGTTGGTGCAAGAAGTGTTTGAGAGCTAACTTTCTTGTGAATTATTCGCTCGATCTACCTCGATAGAACCTAGAAAAGACGAAACCCGCGATTTTCATAGGACCGACGTCGGCATGGCGTGCATCCGGCGATCTGCCACCACGACAAACCCACCGATCTAGTGATCGGCCGGCCTTCGATAAGATTAACCTCGCCAGATTAAAGTTCCGTTTGTTTCACGAAAAAATATATGGTTTAAAAAACATTTCCGAAAAATGATGACTTATTTTGATTGAAATAATTAGTGAATAGAAAAAATATTTCTTTATGGTAAATAATTTTATGTCTCAATATTTTGCTGGCAATGTTTTTTTTTTCATTTACTTATTTATGTTTGTGAGGAATATAGGCAATCCTTCTTAGGGAGATGTTTCCCAAATTATTAATTTCTCGTGAAATAAACGGATCTTAAGTTGATGATTATTCTTTTCTTTCTTTTTTCTAGATGCGGCGTGCCTAGTCCTTTTCTTCTTGTTTTCAAAATCTACGGGCACAATAGAAATATCGGGCTAGAGCAGTATGCGGTTTACAAACTGTTAATGAGATTTGGACATATGACTTCACCTTGTGAAATTTCTCCCTTCTTATTTGCGACGTGCCCCGAGTTAACCAATCTTGTATTTCATCTCATGACAGTCTTATTAGTCTCTAACTTAATCTCGGGTCACAATTTTAGGACAAAAATTTCATAGCCTTGCCCAGGGCCATCGCAGCCCCATCGTCCGCGGACAAGGCGACCCTCGTATCTAATGACCTTGTATTTTTGCTCACTACTAGCGGATTATCATTACTATTTCCCACTTACTACGGAATAATCGTTTTAGGTGGGAAAGTTTTGATTCGCCGGTCCACATAGGCTGGATTCTTGCTCAGGTGGTGGCTACATTTTATCAAGTTTACACTGACTATAACATGTGACCGTCACTCATTAATCTTTGGCACTAAAATCAGCACATTCTGCCTCAATTTGGATGGAAAGACGCGAAACTTATCCCAAAATCAAGACTGAAGATTAGTGCAGGGAACATATTTGTAACAAAAAAAACGTAGGAGGGCCTAAATTGAGCAGGAGCATTATAGGGGCAATTTTTGTAATTTCCACTCCACTTCATTTGACTATTTGCGTTAGTGCCACAGTGTCCACAGCTGGTGCTTAGTCAGCATTCTTCGTCAAACTCGAGCAAGAGTTTGGAGAAAGTATTGAGTGAGTCGAAGCCAAAACGTGTCTGTGCATCCCAACCAATCGCGAGAGAACACGTGTCCTCTCATGCAGCTAGAGAGAGAGAGACAGAGAGACAGAGGCGAGAGAGGGGGCCGCTACAGAGGAGAGAGATGGGCCCGAGAGGACAAGTGTTCTCTTATGATGGCTAGGGTGCACGTTGGCCCATCTAATATTTTTTCAAGAGTCTGTAGATTCAATATCCCACGTGGAGAGATCCCTTTCGGTCTATATATACGTGCAGCACCACTCGACAACACTGGCCTCACATTGCCTCGTGTCTGAAAATCTCTGCTACGGGAAGTTTTATCCGATGGATGTGGAAGTAGCAGAGCCAACCCGGCCGTCGTCCTGGCCCACTCGAATCAAGAGTACCACATATCCGTCCCCACGACCCCCGACCGTCACCTCCAGCCGCGCCCTCGCCAATATGCGAGAATACGTATACCCATGCTTCAAAATCTCGACGATCGCTGTCTCGGTCTTCATCTTCGCTCTCTTCGTGGTCATACCCGCTCTCGTGATCCCCGACTTCCGGGTCGAAAACGGCCTCCTCCTCTGGCTCGTTCAACGTGTCCACCACCGGGATCCTCCTGAGTTGCGACGTTCGCATCAGGGTCAACAACCCGAGCAGCTACTTCCGAGTGAAATACACGCGCCCGAGGGCCACGCTCGGGTACAGTGGCAAGCGCTTGTCGGGCGCTTCTTTGAACCCGTTCGTGCTGGGAGCAAAGAAGCAAGCCACGGTCGCCGCCGTGTTCGAGTCAAACGTGTCGAGCAGTAGGAGCAGTTGGCAAGCCATCACTCTGGTCTCGAGTGTCTCGAGAGGCGAGGTGAGCGTCGACGTCGACCTGGCGGTCGGCAGGAGAATAGGGTTGGGCGACTGGTGGATCGGTGCGTTCGATTTGACCATCTCATGCAAGGACATGATCTTCACGTCCCGTCCTCGGAGGGCCAGGATTGGGCGTTGATCACTCCGTCCGAGCTCTGCAACATTGGCTTCCTTGGTTATATTTAGCTGGAGCAAACTCCACCCATGGGGGCAAAAAAAAAAAAAAATCAGAGAAAAAGAGAAAAAAAAAAATAGAGCGCATACATACAGCGTAAATATAAAGAAAATTCCGCATGAACGACCTTATCGTTCTTTGGTTATTCTCGGGTGCGCTCGACTCGGTTTAAGGCATTCGGATCGCGACCCGTCCACTCGGAAAAAGTTGACGAGCGGCCGGAAATGAAGTGCAGGGTGGATACATCCCAATCTTATGAGTCGAGTTATTTGTACATAGTACTCTGCACGTAGGGGATGTCTAGATTTCCTTATTCAGGTGCAGCAGCAAGATGTCCGTACATATTTAGCGTATCGGATCGATTTGATTTAGAAGTGTAACATTTAGATGTGTGTGATAGCTAGGAGTTGATTCTCTTTGTGTATTCTAAATGATAAACGTAAATGGATTGTATCCTATGATGATTTATTCTTGTAAATAATAATAGATTTTTATACATGTGATTGTCTTTCTTCTTTTGTATGTTACATCGGTATGGTTGATTTCATGGGTTACAATGTAGTTAGCTTAAACTTTTGAACTAGGGTTTTTAACGCGATACAAAAGATGAATAATATATACTCTAACACTCTGATCAATCCATCGATCAGCGACTAAATCCCTTCGTTCTGGTTTACACGTAAGAGAACATACATCGTTTGCATAATGCGGTGGTTAATATATGAAAGCTGTTAACCTGACAGTTCTGACAGTACGATCAGTTATTTTTTTTATTTTTATTTTTTTTATAACCGGGGTGTCCAGCCGTTGCCGGCGAGCTTACGCTCCAAACTGACGGCGACCGACTAATCCCCGGGGAGGCACCGCAGACCCCACCACCACGGAGCTCCAGTACGATCAGTTTATTTCTAACCCTCATAATCTCTTAATTAATGAGTGCTTTACATATAACACGCATTGATGATGCTGGATCTACAGTTGAGAGTGCACTGTATTTTCCATTATATATTGGCAAAATAACCTATTATACATATATACATAAATTCATTATGACTGGTGCATTCGGCTACGCGAAAAACCCAGTTACGTCATCCCGAGGTCATAAGCCAGCAAAGCACGACGACAGAGTATTCACATGAGTGGCCGATCCATACAAAAGCATTGCATCCTTCACGAAGGAAAAAGAGAAGGTAGCCCACCATTATAATTTTTACGATAATTCTAGTGCTACCTTCTTATTTTCTTATACTATCTCAAGGCAAATCTCCAGCTTGGGCCGACCACTATAGCATATTCTGGTGAGGACAACATCTGTCCTTCACACTTTTGCCGCAATCACGTTGGCTCAGCAATCTCAACAGGAAGTCCTGCTCCGCTAGGGGTGATCGGTTCTAGGGTAGGCGATTCCCAACCTGAAATCGGAAACTGCTTGCTAGGGTTGGTTCCACAAAATTGGAACCGGTTTCACCGAGCACCAGCAGAAAAAAAAAAGTCCCCTGATCGCAGCAAACTCCATAGGCTCTTTTTGTCATTAAAAAGAGCCGAGGAAGGGTGAATAATGCAGCTACCCATTGCTGGACGTTAGATCGCTCGAGTCCCTGCAACTTCTCTCTGCGAAAGAACGTGGCCTGTCATCTCTCTCGATTCTTGAACCAGTAACGTTTGTAGCGACCAGAAGTTTCTCATGGCCACGTCGCGTGCAAAAGTCTAAAGGGAGTTACTGCTTCCGTTCAATTGAAAAAAGACATCCCTGTAAACCAAAGTATGGTGAAAACAGACCAAAACATAAGCAGACTCTAATGAGTGAGGCTGGGAGAGTTCAAATTCAACAAGAAATAATTATGTACACCCAAATTGGTCTGGTTTGGTTGGTCTAGGTGGGGGATTTCCACCCGGAACCTGGAACCGGACTGATACTCATCAGTTCCAATAAATTGGAACCAGACCAATTCCTTTGGGAATTGCCTAGAACCGGCCAGTTGGATCCGGTCCAGATGGTTCCCAATTCTTTTACAAACCCCTACGTTGTACCATCTTATTATGAAAGGTTTGAAGGAGCAAAAGTTCTCAGGTTGAGTTTCAAACCCCATTGGAAAAGTTCGACCTAAAGTTTAACTATCTCGAGAGAGAGACAGAGATTACATGTGTGTATAAGAACGTTGTAAATTTTATATATAAACGATGTGTAATACTTAAAAAAATTAGGGCACTGCGTAGATAAAGGACGACCCCCACCATCATTGGCTTAGCTACAGTGGAACAGGATGATGACCGGCTCTCCACAATTCTGGAGCTTACCAACTTGCCATGAAAAATGGAAAGGGTCTGGCTCCTTAGCCGCTGGAACAGGAAACAGATCCTCCGAAAGGGGGAATCATCAACGATGCTATTTTGAGTACAGTGATACGAATCTCTTCGGATGAATTCATAACTTAAAACAATCAGTGGGGCCATTTTGCAATTCTTGTTTTCAACCCAATAATTGCAGATTCTGATGTCCCTCGTATATCAGACTTCTTCATGATCAATCAACGAAGGAGTCAGCTTATACGGAAAGGCTACTGAAGAAACTAACGCGAGTCTCGTCGATGTGCATAGTCATTTCCCTTTGGACAACATACTTCGTTCTTATGTACTCTTATAGGGACACAACCTTTTGTGCAGGGACACATTTCCCTCCATGATAATAGGAAGACAACGATATATTAAGGTGTTTGAAAAGCTGACAGTATGATAGTATAACGGTGCAATCTTCACCGCAAATCTTATGAATATATAGCACCCACCTTTTGATCATATATGCCTGGCATTCAACCGTCATACTATCGCACTTGCGGTAGATATTGCACCGTTATACTGTTGCACTGTCAGCTTCTCAAATTCCAATTAATAAAACATATAGGATCACTTGAAGGAGACTCCAAAAAATTGGGAGCTTCCAGTCAACTTATGAAGACCTACTAAACTAGCTTTGGGGACACAAACTGAAAGCAAGAAAATTGACAAAAAGTTATAAACCTATTGCTCTTTTGTCAATTTAGGACTTTCCAATTCGTTCCTAAACCTTTTAATTTTGTGCCAATTCAATCTTAAATATTTTGTATGTGCCAATTCGATTCTAAATCTTTTGTATTTGTACTAATTCAGTCCATCTAATAACCTTTGGTTGGCCACTCACGTGGTAATTTTTATAATATATTAATATTTTTCAATTTTTATTTTATTTTTCTCTTTTTTTAATTTTCTTTTCTCGTTTGGGTCATCTCCTTCCTCCAGCCATGGTGTCACCAACTAGTGGAGGACATAGCCAATGAGGCACTAGCGCCGGTGCTAGTGGCCGCTGGATGAGACCAGGCCACGCCATGGCTGGGTGAGGCTCAGCCTCACTGAATATGGGCGTGTTAGTCGATTCCTTCGTCCTCGATTCTGTGAGTCAAATGGGAAAGAGGTGTGTGGATGCAAAAGGGTCTACTTGAAGCTCGTTCGAAAATATCTCTAGACTGATGGGGACACAAACACGAAGACACCTAGATCTGGTGAGGCCGAGCCTCGCCCAGTGGCGCTTACACCAATGGCCCATTGGCTATTTCCGCCACTGGTCGACGACACCATGGCTGGAGGAAGTAAATGACCAAAACGAAAAATAAAAATAAAGAAAAAAGGAAAACATAAAAGAAAATTTGAAAAAAATTAAATTATTATTAAAAATTGCCACATCAGCGACATGTCAATGTCGGTTGGTCAAAATTTGCCGAATGGACTGAATTGCCACAAATACAAAAGGTTTAGGACTGAATTGACACAAAAAAAATTCAGTTGAATTGGCACAAAATTAAAAGATTTAGGATTGAATTGATAAAATTAAAAGGTTTAGGACTGAATTGACAAAAGTGCAATAGATTTGAGATTTTTCTGACGATTTTCCCAAACGATCGCGGTCCCCATCCAGCCTCGTGCCCCTCCCTAGCAGCATTGGAGATGAGTGGTGGCGGCAGTTTTTGGTTCACAAAGCGGAGGGAGAGAGTAGATAGAACTAAACCGGACCTTTTCGCGTACAGAAGAATCATAGACATTTTATCATCAACCACGATATGACGACGATTATCCTTAACTGCAGATTAAACAATCGCTAACGCTTGAACTCCAACCCATGTAAGCACAGTTCTTGTCCATTTAATACGAACTTCGTCATCATTACTTGCCATCTTCACCATATTCGGTTTTTCCCGAGGGCTTCACTGAAGAAACCCTAGATACTTACAGACATTTTGTCGTTCATGCATACGCCTGTGAATCAAGAAAAGACAGAATCTCGCAGCACTTCGTGGGAAGTGACTCACTGCGACAATAGAAAAATACAGAAAGTTTGTCGCTTCGTCGTTCCACAAAAGTGACTCCCTTATATATTTGGCACGCCAGTTCTGTGCTACGCTTTCATGCCCGATTGTGGAAATCTTAGGTGTAAAAATCTGATACGAGCAAACTTGAATGCTCCATCAATTCTTAGTTTGATTTATATAATCGATAAGTGGCAAAAGAAGCAGCTTCCACCTTCCCCAGCACACCACGAACTAAAGTTTGATGTACGTATGCTTCTTCGTTGCCTAGCGGAAAAATAAAAAGACAGGATGGTGTCCTTGCTTCATTGGTCTTTTGGAGCTGCCAATTGTGCCTCTGTGTCGATTTCGGAGAAGACAAACTTTGAGCGTTTCACGTCGTTCATTAATGTGATTCGACTATGATTTTTAGAAATGAAACTGTTAACTTGACATTCTGATAATACTATTAATTATTTTTGATAACACGATTTCTTAATCAATGAGTGTTTTATGCAAAATATGCGATGATGGTGTATGAATTTATGATTGAGATTGTACCGTTCTTGACAGTTATTATCAAGAAAATATTTCCCTTCTGAAATATGTTGTTGGCATGGTTTAGTGTGTAAACCATAGTAGATTTCTGGTTTTTCATGGGGATGAAACCATTAAAAGTATTAGGCTTCGTTTGTTCGCGAAAAATAGATGATTTGAAAAATATTTTTTTAAAAAAATTATGCGTTTATCTAGTGAAAAATGAATGTGTTATATCACGGCGTCTCGCCCATGATGGAGTGTGTTTGAGAGGTGAAGAGGTGCGGATGAAATACACCGTTTTCTTATAAATAGGGAGAGTTATTGATTTCATGAGACCTATCCATTCATGAAAGCTTAAATATAAGAAAGAACATATATTCTCCTCTCCTTCATGAAAAGGACAAAAATGTTTCCATCGTTACTTTGAAAGACAATCGGCAATTACGCCTTGGAACAAGCATACTTTCCTTATAATGGTATTTAGACCATTGTGGAGTTGTAGATTCGTTCATTGCGCGCCCGTGATTCAACTGTTGCTCTTTTGTTGTGCATTAATAAATATAGTTGAATTTTCCCATTGAATTCTTCCGACATTGGTATCAAAGCTCTGCTAAGATCTTTGTCTTGTCTTTGTCTTGTGTATGCATCAAAAGTTTTGGCTTGTTGTTTCCGTGGGTTTTTGGTAAATTGCAAATCGGGCAGCATCTGGCCGGGGAGAATTTTGCTGATTCCGGCCAAAATTCCAGCGACCCACCACCCAGCTTCGGACTAGTCCGGTCTCACCGCCATGAAAAAGCATAGGCCTAAGTTAATTCAGCATCTGGGTAATTGCCAGAGACTAGTTTAGCGACGGAAGTTTCAAGGATTAGGAGTTGCACCCGGGGGATTTTCCTTAATTCCTGCCAAATTCCTGATCGTGTACAGAAAGACACCATCAGCAACTGCTGATCACAATGAGAACAAGGTTTTCTCTCTTAAAGAGCGTGTTTTCTTGTGCATGCAATGTGGCTTGAGAGAGAGAGAGAAAGCAGAAAATTGTTTTTTTCATTCTTCCTTTTGTGACCAAAAGGTTAAGAGCGTGGAGAGTTATCTTCATGAGATTGCTAGCACAAATAAATGTGGTGATTATCCGCGAAACCTTCCTACCGTTTGACTAAGGATTGTTGGTATGTCTGAACTAAAAATTTGACGCTTGTGGGGCTTGAGCTAAAGGACATTTCAACCAACTCGTTTTAAGCATGCTATGAGAGGCCATTTTTTTAACCCCTTTTGTTTGATTTGATTTTGATAAAACACACGAACAATGCATTTGGAGATATAAGTATGAGTTTCGTTTCCATTGTATTTATGATAATTATTTTACCTATGCATGTTACGTGTATCCCAATAAGGACCAAATGACGGTGGGAGGTGCGGTGCGAGTTCGGTGGTGCCTTAGGCACTGGGGACGCGAACATTAATATCATTTTTGGGTTTTCAAAGCTAATTACTTGAGGAGAAAATTACTAAAAAAAGTCCTAAACATATTCCAATTGTTCAAACTCAGTCCTAAACCATTTTTTTTTTACCGATTAAGCCTTAAATGTTTTGAATTTTTTATACTAGAATGCAAATATCATTTAATGCTTTTATTATGAGAAGTTTGTTATTCGAGAAAAATAGCTTTTATACCACAGATATAAGAAATCATATTCACTTTTATCCTACCTCCTGCATGGGATATTTTTATTCGGGCTATGTCCCATTATATCTGACTTTATCTTATCTTGGACAGGAACCAAGCATGGGATGGGATAAATTTTATTCCATAATCATTTTTACCCTGGCTACCAATCGACGCTTATGGTGACATTACAATAATATAACATTGATAGAGGGACAAAATTGAGATTCAAATGTAAATTGAATCTCTAAATTTCATAATTCCTTAAAATTTTAGCACTTTCCAAACTTACTCGAACTATTTATCTTTGTAATTGGAATAATTTTTTATTTCACAAGAATTACTATTCACATTTTCGAATAGATCAAATCTCTAAAAACTTTTTTTTTCTCTAAATGCTTGGAATTTATAATAATTTGGATTAATGATAGTTTTTTCATTATATATTGTCTGCCAACCCAGCCGCCCCAAGAAATTTCTTTTGGATCCGTCCCTACCTGGAAGTGCCTTGTGTCATATATGACACTTCTCTTCATTCTTCCTTCAGTTTCAGTTTCTCCATTTTTTTTTCCTTTTATTTTGATATGCATTTTCAGTTTGTGCCATTAATTACAGTCTTGGACTATAGATTAGCCTCAAAACTAGTTATGCATTTGAATTTGTGCCATTTTGCAAACCAATGGTTATGATGTACTCTTTTTAAAATGGCAACCATTCATTATTTTGCTGAAAAGCTTTAGCATCCCGATGCTCTAATTTTGAGTAATACCTCAATTGCCTTTCTTTCTAACAAATAAAGTTGTCGGTTTGAAGTTTATTTGTATATTTGGTCGTCAAGAAAAATGTTGGCTCTGGCAATAATTATGCAAGATATGACCATGAAAGAATGAGATAAGTGGCGAATATGCATTTTTTAGGATAGTGGCAAGCATGCATCATTTAAAGGTAAAGTTTTCGGTCTCTCAAATCTTTTTCCCTGTTTGGATGAAAACATTTATCTTTTATCATGTTTCAAATGTTAGTTTGTTGAACACATGCAATTTGTGTGCCCATTTACTAATTTGTAATAAAACAAACTCAAACAAATTTCCTTAATAAGTTCCATCAAAAGCCTATGGTGACATTATAATGGCTTTGATGGACAAAATCGTAATTCACACGAAAACTGAATCTCTAACATGATTCCTTAAATTTTCAGCACTTTCCAATAGTGTTTTTATGTTTCTTTTAAGTTAAATAATTTGTTATTTCAAAGGAGTTACAATTCACTTTTTGAAATGGATCGAATCTTTAAAAATATTTTCTCTGAATACTTTTACTCTATAGTCATCTGGAATAAGGAAAATTTTTCATTATTTATTATCGGCCAACCCGGCAGCCCCAAGAAGTTTCTTGGGATCCATCCCTACTTAAAAGCACCTTGTGTCATATACAACTTTTCTCTACTTTCTTCTTTCAATTTCAATTTCAGCATCTTTATTTTTTTTTCCTTTTAATTTCGTATGCATTTTGAATTTGAACCATTTATTACATAAGACTTGGTTTTGGACAATAGATTGACCTCAAAACTAGTTATGCATGTGGCGAACGTAGAAGGAGTTTGCAAACACATGGCTAACGCGTACTCTTTTTAAAATAGTTACCACGCATTATTTTACGGAAAAGCTTTAGCATCTCGATGCTCTAATTTCCATTTATATCTGAATTGTCTTTCTTTGTGATGAATAAATTTGTCTTTTTGAAGTTTAGATGTATATTTGGTAGTCGAGAAAAACGTTGGCGCTGGCATTAAATACCCAAGATATAAGGGAAAAGTACATCTCAATTGTCAAAACTTGTATATGGCGTGCACTTTAGTGTCAAAACTTTCAAAATGTGCACTTAAGTACCAAAACATGCAAATTTTTTTTTTAGGATAGTGGCAAGCGTGCATTATTCAAAGACAATTTTTTTGTCTCTCCTATATTTATCTTTTTCCATGTTTGGAATCGAAATCAATTCTCTTTCATCATCTTTCCAATCTAATTGCATTGCTCAAACTGACGATCTGTAGCAAAATGTACAACCTCCTTACCATTGTACTAGCTCGCTCTGTGGTATATTATCAACAAAAAGGGTGTATTTTCCTCAATATATAAACAAGCGTAGCTATCTGCTAGAGGGCCTCACTTTACGCTTCTTTTTTGTCACCGTGAAACTGAATGTGGAACTTGTGCTGTGGCTGCTCCTATTCCTCAGTCTTTCTCTGTGTGAATGGCATATATTTCTGAAGAAGATCATTTAGACTTGGAAAGACAGGTCAGAACTATGAACAAGCCATCCATCAAGAATTTTTTGGTAATTTTCCTTCAAACCCTTTTTCGCAGTAGTCCCATTTAAATTTCGTGGAGATATTGCAATTTATATGGTTAATCTTTGAAATATGATTGCTGCTCGAACTAACCGTGCTTGATTTTGTCAAGACTAAAGAAGGAGACACAATTGACTGTGTTGATATGAACAAACAACCGGCACTCAATCATCCCCTACTAAAGAATCATAAGGTTCAAGTAAGAATTTATCATTTCCTCGTAAATCAACTTAAAAATATGCAGACCAATATCAAAGAATTTAGGTGAAGTAGTCTACTTGATTCTTCTATAATCAATTTTCTCTTCCTGTAGACAAATCCGAGTCTACCTGTCACGAACTTGCCCAAAACTTCTTTGAATGCAAAATCAGTAAGATTTGGGTTGAGAGATTCTTGCCCCATTGGAACAGTACCCATTCGTCGAGTAACAAAAGAAGATTTGATGAGGGCAAAGTCCTTGCCCAAGATGTCGTCCGCTACATCAATGAGACAAATTATTGGTTCTTCAAGTCAACATGTACTATCCCTCTGTCCCATGCACACATGCATTATTTACACACATGCAATATCATCAGTGATTTCTTTTCAAATCTATTAATGAGGTTATGTGTATATGGGTTACATGAGACCACAGGTCAAACGTCCAATTATGACAATCTCAAAATCTGTTCTTTCCATCATTTGTGTACAAAAGCAATATCAATATATCTTTTACAGTAAGACTGGTAGGCATATGTAGATAAGAAATTATTCAGTTTTATGTCACTTTCTAGCGGTTGAAGTAATAAGTTATCATTTGCAGTTGGTTTCTCTAACAGACAACGAGATAGACAATATTAAATATGGCGGAGGTGGAGGTACGACAGTCTTCAATTTTATTGTTGCTCAAGACAAACTCAGTGCACATAATGTGTGGATTGAAACTGGTCCCCCAGAGCATATGAGCATGATTATAGCTGGTTGGATGGTAAGTGTTTTTTTTAGGTAAATCAATGTCATATATATATATTTATATATTTTTTTTTTCGGGGGTTTTACACAGGAAGTTCAATATATGGTGAAATGATCTGGGAGAAAAATCTTTTATTTTTCTAAGTTTCTCCATAGTTATTTGGCGATACTCGTAGTAGATTGTTCACATATTGGACAGGTGAGCTGTGAAGATAATTGTTAATTCTTGATTGAACCATTTTTTTTTACCGATTTTTCGGGAATTCAAACTAGAAGTTGGAGATAATTCGAATATTATTGACCAAAAAATTGTCCTCACAAGGTGATGGCTATCGAAATGGATACTACAATGTACTACGTTCGGATTTTCTCCAGGTGGATAGGGAAATATTCCCTGGTTATCCATTTGAACCTACTTCTACTTACGGTGGACCTCTATCTGAGCTTTTAATTTTTATCATACAGGCGTGTTTGATCTCTTCATGGTTCTTAAGATAATGACTTTTGCTAAAATACATTAGAGACTAATAGTTTTGTTCTCAAAGTTAGCAACTTTCGCCAAGCATATAATCAATCATCGCATCCATGTCATATAATTATTATTGTCCCTAATACCAAACATGGTATGATATCACAATGTTTATTGAAACAAACTATTGTTAATAATTTCTGCATTTTTTGACGTTATTAGCACTAATTATCGAAATTTATCTCTAATCAGAATACAGAAACTGGTAATTGGTTGTTGGTTGCGACCGATCAAGCGATTGAAGTATGCTACTGGCCAAAGGAACCATTCCGGCATTTGCGCAATGGCTCACTACACATAGCTTGGGGAGGAATTGGCATAACTGGAAGCAATGGAATCTGTCCACAGATAGGAAGTGGTCACAAGCCAGATGATATTATCGAACATGCCACCATTTTTCGAAGACTCAATTGGATTCGATCGGATAGCCGATTCCTATCTCCTTCAAATAAGATGAGGAGTGGGTGGATAGATCAAATGTTTATGGTTTGAAGAACCATCACTGTGACAGCAGGTATCAAAGTGGCTAGCTACATCATTAGCTTAGGTTATTGCAGGGGATAAAATATACATGAAGAAGCTATCTTGAGTAATTCAAATAACGAAGCTATCAATTTTTTTCTTTCACATCCTTTTGTCTGTAATTAGTGATGTTCATTTCCGTTTCCTTTCTCTCGCAGCTGAGGTGGCAATCGCACGTGATGCGACCTCAATGTTAACCATAATTCTTTCGATGGCTTCTTCGGAATTTCCGAATATGGTGAATCCCTGCCGTCTCTTTCAACCAAAACCGTGGAGAGAAAGAAGACTTGCTAAAAAATGACAAATGAGTTACAGAAATTTATTACAGAGACCACCAATTTGTTGCGGGGATAAGCTTCACAGAAAAAAAAAATGCTCACGTTAAATAATTTGATAGGCAAAACTCTTTATTTTTCACTTTCTTGAGATTGAGATCGCAATTACTAGCGGTTAGGATTAGTAAGAATAAACTTTCGTAATGCAATAGGCATGGTTATATATATATATATATAGTCATCTATTGTTTATGTAATGATTATAATTGACTTACTAAAACAAACTATTTGTAATAGCTATTATTTGAGATATTGCTGCTAATAGTCTTATTGGCAAATACGAGTCGTCGGTACCACTAATAATAATGTAATTTTAGGTGCCCTACTTTATTTTTCTATCCAAAGGTAAATATGACCCGAGATCTCACTCACAGGTTTGGAAACACGTTTGAACATTATAGTGGGCAAGCATTTATTAAGAGATCTTTAAAGATACCTACTTTCTCGAAATCTAATGGCTTTAGATGTTTCTCAATCTTTCAAAATAGAATCTCCGATTTTTCGATGCATTGAAAGTTATGTCAATTAGGGTTGAAAGGGAAGAAGTATCGTACGTTAGAATTTTGTCAAATCTCCTTATTAATTAGTGAAGAAAAGAGACTAAGAATACAACAAAGTAGGAGAGAGGTGTGACAATCCTCAGGAATACAAGAAAGAAGCCACACACGCTTATGTTTACATTTATTTGGTTCTTCTTTTTCGGCGATGAAAAAAGCATGCATTTCAGACGACTGGAATTTCCGAAGAAGGATGCATCTATATATATGTGTGTGTATGTCTTTGGATTACTTACAAAGAAATAATCATATAACCAAGAGGGTGCTCTTCAAACCTCTCTCCATTTTTTCGCTAAACTGATGGTCAAGGTTGACTAGGCCTGTCAAAATCAGTCATATATCAATTTCTTAACCCATCTCTAATGGGATGGATTGTTATATAGGTTAATTATACTTTAGTAAATGAGTCATAAATGGGTTTAAAGTGATAAAATCTAAAATAATATGGATGTTATATGGGTTCACAACTTACTTAAACCTAACTCACATGTAGTACTCTCTCTCTTGCCTTCACTCAATTTCACACTCGCTTACTCCATGCTCTTATATTAGTGTGAGTACGGGTATTTTTTCGATTGATTTAAATATAAAAGTGTTTTAGCAATATATGTGAGGATGGGTACATGTCGCTAAATTTGTGTCGCATAAAAATGGATCAATTTGGGTAGGACCATTTTAGATCCAACATGATCCATCCGTTTGATAGATCAACAATCGACCAAATGTGTGAAGGTGACGGTGAATATCTGCCTTACCATTTTAATAATTTTGTTGGATTTCAAGTTACCCGCATATTTTTTTGTGCAAATCTTAGTTGTCAAACTGCAGTCCCCGCTTGACTCACCATCTTCAATCCTCAAGGACACTGCAATGTCCCTCTCTCGGCTCCATCCGAGATCTCTCTCTCCTCTAAGAATACGTAATGTGTTATTTGTTCTTTTCCTTCTTTTTTTGCATGTGAAGCACGTAAAGTTTATCGAGAAACTCTTTTCGTGCACAGCTGCTTCACTTTTATATTGAATGCATTTATTTCTTAGAAGTTAAATAATTTAAAAAATTATTTGTATTGCTTGTAAAAATGAATGAATCAAAAATATTTTCATTGTCTATAAAACGGTTTAGACGTGAAAAAATGCAAGTTATCATGTTTTTAATTTTTTTTTATTTTCGCAAAACAACTTTCCGTTAATTGGCAACTCCATTTCCTGTTTTTTTTTTTTCCTTTTCTTGCGCCTCCCAGAACCATGCGAAAGTATAGAAAAATATCTTTGGGGATCATACTAATTGCTTTCTAAACACTGCGTGACCAAATTTCCTAATTACTTCTCAAAATCAACTTTCCCAATTTTGGACACCCATATGCATAGCACATGTAATTTCAGCCACCATGGAGGAATTACGGGCTTATGCGAAAATTGAGCTCTGGGCCTCTCTCCACTGATCCAATGCAATTTACGGGCTTAATTAGAATGCTTCTAATATCAATGTGCAATTTAATCTATATTTTCGTTAGTGATCATCATCGATCCCTACTTTTCTATACATTTGATGTTTAAACGGATCGCTAAAATTTAGGTGTCAACATCGATTATGACCAAAATTTAGTCATTTTTTGGTGTCAACACGGGTGTACACCTAAAATCAACTTTTGAAATTGGTGTCCACACCCTTAAAGGTCGTTAATATCCTCATTGTTTGAGATAGTTTCGCATCACGAATATGCTTGAAGGTCAAAATAGTCTACTTCACTTCCACTGAATAGCGCAACTTCGTCTAAGGTTAGAATTTCTCGAATTCTTCTTCTTTCTCTTTAAGACATCCGATCAACTTTAGTGAAGGTTGAAGAAAAGATACCACTAACCGAAAATTAAAAAACTGACCCTAGTTAATTAATAATATAATGTGTGTTTATACTGTTGTTCAAGTCAACTTTGAAATTGGTGTCCACACCCTTAAAGTTCGTTAATACCCTCACTGAAATTGAGATATTTGGTAAAATATTTGCACTGCTACAAAGCCAAGCATCAATTTCCCCACTTTTATGAATTAGTTCTTGTTGTGGAATATGATATCCTCGAAATTTTAAGAGCTAGCCATACGAAGCCAAGCATAGATAAGTGTAATTGAGAACGATGTGACAGAATAAATTTGCGCGGGGTGTGTTTGGTAAATGGAATTTCTCGAGTCAAGCCATCCTCCACTGTGAGCCCAAGCCCAAGGAACAGCCCTTCGACAACCAACTAGGCTAGATGTGATTAGTTGCCAGGTTCGGCCGGGCGGTCCTTGAAACTATCCTAATCCGTATCCGGGTTGGTTCCTCAACCCAAAAAAAAAAAACTTTTTCAAGTTCGATGGGCTTGGCTCGGTTCCGTCCGGGCAGGCGCGATGGCACCGCAATTGGCAGTGCGGTAATTTTAAGGACCAAGCAATGCTGGAGATGGGGGCGCGAGTTCGGTGGTTGGGAAATCGGAGGTGAATTACTCAAGAGATAGAAGCATTTTGGTAATTTTAGGCTCCGTTTATTTCACGTAAGAGGTATGACTCGGAAAATATTTTTCTAAAAAAGATTGCTTGTATCGCTTGAAATAATTACTCAATTAAAAGTATTTTTTATTATCAACAACAATTTATATCTTGTTGTGAAGTAAACGGTGATCCTTGAAATCAACTCAGAAATATAACGAGAGAAAGTAAGAGACATGAGAAAAGTAGGGAGCAAACGTGAACTCTTCTTCGATTCTCCAACAAGTTTACAAAGCCTCTATTTATAGGATAGATGATACACGAATGGTTCATGAATATTACTAATGGAGGAAATGAAAAGATGAAGAGGTTACAATAATGGGGGAAGATGAAAAGCAGAAGACGTTACAATAATATTAGAGGAAGTGAAGAGATGATACATCCACATCAATATATTTATAACATATCTAAATATTTTCGTGAATGATAAATGTATTTTTTCGTTCATTCATTTTATAAGGGGTATAAACGATTATTTTCAAGAAAATATTTTTTAAATCATTTATATTTTGTGAAACAAAAAGAGTGATAATACTTATCCATTTCCACTTGAAGTGCACTAAATGACTAGCCTAAACTTCGACAAGATATTGATATAGAGGGTAAGAGAGTTTGTTTATCTTTAGACACCACTTAACCATTTAAACCAACGAAAATACTATAAGCCCCGACTTCAGCATCTATACATAACCGAAGAACCCGAGAATACCAATTGCTTGTGCCGACAAGCAACGTCAGACCGCCACCGTCAGATTCAGCAGTAAATATCACGTCGTTGCATGTGACAGAAACGTCGAATGCAGGAACCCACCACGCGCCTAAGCCAAGCCTCCGACCGGAGCTCAAAACGACATCGACCCGCACTTCACCACGCTTCAAACCCGACACGAGACTCTTCAGAAAGAACTCATTCGCCCTAGGCAAGGCGGAGTGACAGTGAGCTCGAACATTCGTGTGGCTGTCGGCTTTTTGAATGAAAGGACTGACCTTGGCGTGAGCCAAAGGAGCGGAGTCCATGAAAACGGTGGCCTTCGTGTGGGTGTACTTAACTGGGATAAGTTTGCTCGGGTTCTCGACGGAGAAGACGATGGTCCATTCGGCGGTGATGCGAGCGTCGGAGACGTTGAAGGAAGAGAGAGACGAGGCCGGGTCAACGGAGAACGTCGGGGACATGGTCGCGGGTATGGCTAGGAAGATGATGATGGGGAAGCAGAGACACATTATGGCAGTCGCGAGGCACTGTTTGATCACCTTGCGACACCGACTTGAACTGCGGTGGGTCTCTCGCTCGATCACCGGAATGGAGGACACGGTTTGCTGCATGACTGGCTTGTACTTTGTTGTGCAGACGACAGGGTCCGGTTGGATTTCTAACTTGGGAGCACCTCCTGGTTTTCTGTCCAGTGTATGAGAGCGGGGGAAGCTTTTTATATGATCTTCCATTTGGAGTAGGTGCTGGCTAAGTCCTAGCCGCTGCCCATTCGAAATCAGACATGCAGTGTTGATGTCAAGATCAAGAAACCGGAAAGAAGCTACAAATGCGGGCAAAAAAGGCCAACATATGCGGCTGGGGAAGGAGATCCGATGTTGTTTCTTCCACAATTGCGGCTGATAAGAAAGGAAGGCCCACCAAGAAGAATTGGGAGGCATGCGTGTGGATAAAGTTCCGGCTTTTTGAATTGAAAGGACTGACTTCGGCGTGAGCCAAAGAGGCGGAGTCCATGAAACGGTGGCCTTCGTGTGGTGTACTTAACTGGATAAGTTTGCTCGGTCTCGACGGAGAAAGACGATGCCATTCGGCGGTGATGCGAGCGTCGGAGACGTTGAAGGGAAGTAGAGAGACGAGGCCCGGGTCAAACGTAGAACGTCGGGGACATGGTCGCGGGTATGGCTAGGAAGATGATGAATGGGGAAGCAGTAGACACATTATGGCAGTCGCGAGGCACTGTTGATCACATTGCGAATACCCGACTTGAACTTCGCGGTGGTCTCTCGCTCGAATCACCCGAATGGAGGACACGGTTTGCTGCATGACTGTGCTTGTACTTTGTTGTTGTCAGACGACAGGGTCCCGTTTGGATGTCTAACTTGGGTAGCACCTCCTGGTTTTTCTGTCCATTGTATGAGAGTCGGGGGAAGCTTTTTAATATGATCTTCATTTGGAGTAGGTGCTGGCTCAAGTCCTAGCCCTGCCATTCGAACTCAACATGGCAGTGTTGAGTCAAGATCAAGAACCGGAAGAAGCTACAATCGGGCAAAAAGGCCAACCTATGGCGGCGGGGAAGGAGATCCATGTGTTTCTTCCACAATTGCGGTGGATAAGAACAAGGAAATGCCCGCCCAAAGAGAATTGGGCATGCGTTATGGATAAAGTTCTCCGATATCACGAATATATTCAGATACATGATGCGGTTTAGCGTCTCGTTGGGTTTACGTCCATGGTGTTTCCTCGAACAGGTATTCTTCTAGAGTCGTGAGGTCGTTTGGATATCATATGTCAAAACGGGTGGATTGGCTCTGATCTGTAATCGATCAAAAATAATTCTATCCATATTGACCAATTTAGATTAAAAGCATAACTATGAGCGACTCATAAATTCTTGTACTTGACTGACTCGAACCAATCCATTTTAGCATTTTTTTTTTTTGTTTCTTTAAATTGTTGCCATTTGTAGAGTAAGGGCTTGTATGGTAACCGTTTTGATTTTCAGGGAGTACGTGGAAGAAGGGTGGGCTTGGCCTGCGTTTCTTCGTGTGGGTAATTGTTCGAATAGGGGGGGGGGAGGAGGAGGATAGCGAGCCTGTGAGAGAGAGGGGTAGGTCGGAGGACCAAAAACAAACTCTTTCTCCTCGTTTCGATCTTGTGATTTTGTTGTTGCTTCTTTCGCTACCAGGAGAAGGGGAGGCGGAGGGGG
>JAGVVM010002963.1:0-24246 GCA_019149425.1 Psidium friedrichsthalianum
TTTATTTTTTCGAACAAGTGTAATTCTTAGAATCACTAATCAACTAGTCAAAAAACCCATCCCCTGGAATTGAGCCTATTATGAATGGTATTATATAAGATTCAATACAATTCGCGAAACCTAATCTCTTTGTCGGACTATATTTTTCTTATCCTTAAATCCTCAAAACAAGAAAAGCGAACTCCAACAGAAAAGAAACTCACTTAGACAAATACAAATCGCAGAGTTTTTGGCAAATCATACTTTTTGTTTGAGAAGCACTCCAGGAAAGTAATGAAGTATAAATCGACGAGAAGGCTAGACACAAAGTACAGGCATGCAATTATACTAAGTTGCGAGTGTGAGATACTACCGTAGAGTACCACTTTCTTCCTTGTGGTTCAACCATATGAGGCTTGTTGATGCACAGGATCAGATATCAGATCTTGCAATGATCTGGTCTTGCACTTTTTTCCTTCCTCCTTTGTGGTCGGATTCTTCATCTTGGAAGTCTAAGGTCCATCTTGCCTTCCTTTTAGCTTCTATGCTATGCTTTCTAGCTTCCAGTTCGACTCCTAGAGCTCCTCCTGCATTCCTCGCTAGACATGATTTATTGATTGATTGATCCCTTTGTTTTTTTCGAACAATCTTGAACTTTAGCTCCTACCAAAGAAAAAGAATATTAGTTTTATGCCTTTCAATATATATTGTCGCTAACAACAACCTAATCAACAAAGAGTGAGGATCAACTTCTTGCTAAACCCAGAAATCACAAGGGCCATATAGACACTCAGTACGTAAGCTAAATAAAAGTAAGCATAATACTCGTATGTTGTCTCCAAAAGGTTAAGTAATTGCATGTGATAAAGGCTACAATAACATTGTAAAGAATACATGAATCTGACTCTTGAGCAACAGAAAAAGGCCAAATATAACAAATAGGTTTTTCTAAATAACCAAGGTTTCAATGTCAATACCGCTAGACTTCCCTAAATAGCAACGTGATACCCAAGAAAATCATTGAATCACAAACTTCTTGAACAATTAGCATGAGCACTATTTTTATTATGGACGATTTTTTTCACCATTAATTAGGGCTTGCAGTAATACAAAGAAAAGCAACTGCCATGCCACAAACATATGTGGAAGTAAAATCACAATGACTTGGTTTCAAACTATGGATATGAATTAAGGAACAATTTTCACCACAATATATTAGAAAATAATGTCGTGGAGTACAAATTTATTGTTGGCCTAATTAGGCTTATATTGCAGTGAATCCAATAATCCTACCTTGAAATGTGAAAATGTATGTACTTGCTTTATTATTGACCCAATAGGCTCATCACATGTCCGAACTGAAGGTAGAAATGCACAGCATAGAAGCCAAAAAGAAGGCAAGATGACCTTAGACTTCCAAGATGGACAATCTGATCACAAGGAGGAAGGAAAAAGGTCAAGACCAGACCATTGCAAAACCTAATATCTGATCCTGTGGATCAACAAGCCCATGTGGTTGAACCCAGTGAAGAAACCGGTACTCTACGGCATTTTTTTTTTCTAGTATACTTTATGCTCTCGCTTGCATATTTCCTCAATCAAAGCCATGGCCAAAACCACAGCATCTTCCTTTAGAGTTATTCCCTGAAAAGAAAACGTCACTCAGATAATTACGAATCACAAAGCTTCGGCAAAATCATACTATTTGTTTTGAGAAGCACTCCATGAAAGTAATGAAGTATAAGAACCGATAGAAAGGGCAAGACACAAAAGTACAGGCCTTAAATGCCTAGAATGGGAGGGGCAAATTGCCAATGAAGTTAATGCACAGTTATATCATTGATCAATGTCATTTTAAGCTACATACGCATTACGTTTATACCACAAAAAGTTGGAAAGCTAGTATAAGGATGAAAGAAACTCAAGGATATGAGAAATCAATAAGATGACCACACAAATATGAATGTCCATAATGAAGTGCTAGGGCAATAGAATAAACGACAACCAGCATTAAACTATTTCCACTAAATTGGGATTTCATAAGTTTGCTAATTGAATGCTTCCATCAGTGTAATGTAAACTCTTTCTTAATTGTTGCCCTCGAGGATTCTAATGAGGTAAACCTCCTATATACAGAGGGTTTTAGAATAAAGATTAATCACAAAGAAAAATATTACACCGCTGTGTTTACACATTTGCCAATAAGGAGGCCGTTCCATGAAGAATGATGCCATTCTTTCTAAAATAACCTTTTTCTTTTTTGTCTATGTTTTTTTTTTTGTAAATGTAAGAAGTATATTAACAAAACAAAGCACGGATTACAAAAAGAGAGACCCGACCACACAACCTCACACATGAAACGACACTAGAAAATGTCATGACGGGCGCAATGGTGTCAAGAGTGATCAAACAAAAAGGAATTGGGGGAGAAGGACACCCAAAAAACTACAACGGAGAAGACGCACAGCAGCTGATTGCCAAATAAAAATACATGGGGAGAAGCCCCAGCTGACTTGTGTCCTCCGGTTATAGGGGTGTCATCTACATGTTTAAAAGTCGAGCCCTTGTCCTTGACAATCTTTACAAGGTGCTTCTTAAGAGCAGACATGGAATGGGACTGATTTCTAAATAGAATATGGTTCCATTCAGTCCACAAAGAGGTAAACAACATTTTTTTGTCTATGTTTGTAGATAAACTTACAAAGAACATGCAACGCTTGTAAGTGATTAACGATTTTAAAGGGCCTATTCCGTTCTAGAACCGGAAGTGAGTCAATTTAAGCAAAGGGCTGATCGATCATCATTCATTTCCTTAAAGGGAAGAGAGAATCCCCCCAAGCAAAACAATTAGAGTAGGGTTCAAAAGATGTCATACAAGCTGAGCTGCATATATTCAGGTGGTGTTGCACCACACCCCTCTGGGAAGTTATCCCCACATAGCATGCAGAATCTGGGGAAAAGTTCAGAATGTGAACAGGATCCTGCTTGATGGTTGTCTCTGCACATTAGCAAATGCCGGATATTAAGATTGTGAAAGACATCTTTTCTTTTTCAGACCTAGAAACATCCGAGCATCACAAAACGTGGCAATCAACTCGAGTTTACACGGATCACCGCAACAACGCAGCAAAAAATCAGACGTTCCAATAAAACCCTAAAAGGCAAAGACGATTCAACCTTACAGATCTTATTCATCAGATCAGACAACGGCAATCTCAGCAATCTGGAAGAAGGAGGGCTTACAAGCGCTTGCAAGAGTAAGAGGATCCGTTTGGAGATTCTGGAGATCCTTGCTCCCCTTCAGGATCCCCTTCTACTTTGAGGCCCTAGCACGCTACTTCATGGTCCGGATCCGGTTTGAAGCAATCTTCTCAATATCGAGGAGAGAAGACAGACACGAACACAGATCGCAGAGAGAGATTATGTGATTGATTTCTGCGCGCGATAGAGAGAATGCGAGAGAGACAAGGACGGAACGGAGTGGCATGAATGAATAAACTGGAGGTCGCTATTAGGGTTAACTCCTCAAGCGGTAACCGGTGGAGTATAATAAATCCTCTGGCTTCACTTAATTTCACTTATGTTGGAGTAAAGTTCAAAAATCACATAATCTTCGTCTGAAACTTATTTATATTAAGACTGCTTCCCTACTCTTACACATTTCACTTATGTGAAATTCTTTTAGAGTTACCATAGTAATAACAATTATGAAAAGGTAGCGCTTCTTCCACTCCTCTTTTGACTTGACAATCCACTTCAATATAATTATACAAAACTGATCCCCTTATTTTATTTGGTCCCCTCTTTTTTATTTTGTTTCTTCTCTTTTTTCCCTTTTGGACCCCACTTTCCTTCTTCTTCTTACCACACCTTTGACGTTCTCAGCTCCTTCGAGGTCCACTTCTGCTTCGAAGCCCTACTCATTGCCCCTGATCTCTCCTCTCTGTTCATCATCTTCGAAGAAGAGAGCCAGATTGTCCAAGACCAAGGGCCAACTTTGAGTTGCAAGAGCATTCATAGTTCTGGTTAGTTTTCTTGAACCCAAAAGTAAATTATTTTGCATGTGTGATACAGGTCACATCGTGTTTGTTTTCATCTGTTTCACTTAACAAAGAAGATCAAAGATCGGTGTTACTCACCGCTCATGCTCGTTCCATTTGCAGAGGAAATCTTTGCATCAGGATCAGCATCTCCACTGCCTCCCTTGAAACCTCCCACCAACAAATAACCACAGCAACAAAATCAAGAAAATGCACAGCTCTTCCCCTACAAAAAATGTTCCGGAGTGCAGCAGTGCCGGATCATCCCTCCCTGCCAGAACCATTGGACCAAAATAAACAAGCTCGGATGACGAAAACCTTAACTACTGTTACTTCCTCCTGGGCAAAACCGCTGAAGACGCGGAGAGGGCCCACCGAGGTCAAACGCCGCCAGTCGGGATCCAGATGAAGATCCGCTCCCCTAATGTGACTATTGTGACCACTCAACCCTCTATAAGGCCACTGATGAGTTCGATCTTGGGATGGAGAAGCGGCCAGTTATGGGACACATAGCCTTTGATAACATGTTCTGTCACTGGCCTAAGTACAAGGCACTGCTGCATGAATATAAGTGACGACACAGATTGCAATCATGTTGGCAGCCAATGGCAACAACAATTTTTGTCGAATTGGCCTCTGTATTTCCATGGCTTGAATGTATACTTCGCCAAGTTTCATAGGACCGACCATTACTTTCTGAGTGTGAGCGATGTGTTTGTGGCAAGACAATCAAGGTGGGCAATTCAATTATATTCAGGTGGGACACTTAGAAAAGGATGCCTTCATTATGGAAGTTGTGAGCGCCGGCATGCGATGTGCAAATCTTTTGGTCGAAAAGAAATCAAAAATGTCATAACTTGTCAGGATTTATAGATTCGGGGCAGAGAGCTATAGAGACAATTGGATTTCTTTCTTTTCCCTTTTCTCTTTTAAGCGTGGTTTTTTATTTTTATGATGAGTACTGTTATGCATGGCGTGGGCAAGTTACTGTGACTTATGAGTTTGGTACTGGTCTTGTATTGAATTTCTTTTGTGTCGAAGTTGACTGGCTTTAAATAACTCCGCTTTGAATTAAAAAGCAGAGCCCATGATGATGTGAATAGTTCCCAATAAAGAAAGATTTAAATGTAAGATTTATATTTGGTTTCAAGGTTGACATCCTTTGCAATTGGGAGATAAATTGGATCGATATAGTTTACCTTCCTTGAATAGATGTGCATTATCTCTTTGAAATGTACATGAATATAATTATCGCAATTCCTAATTCACATTCAAAAATATAATTGCCATATCAAACAAAACGCAAATCCGACCAATCCCTCTCCACTCAGCCTTTGGCCAGTAAGTAGCAACCAGCGATACCATTTGGATTTCTTCTCTTTCTTGTCTCGTCTCCCACTCATGACGGACCATTTCCAACGTATTTGCCTAAGTTGTCTTCATTACTATTTTCCTAATGTGCTAGCGTCGATTGAGTGATCCTTATGTATAACTGGCATTAGTGACTGACCTTGAATTCTTTCCACTCATTATAAGTGAGAGGGAGAATTATCAATCATTGCAGCACTTTGTTGGAGAGATAACGAGGAATTTTAGTTTGGATTGTTGTGTGATCAATATCCATGTATGTCTTGGTCATGATCATAAATTATTGCTAGATCAGTATCTTTTTATTAGTCCGATGAGTAATGGGTACATGTGTACCGTCACCATTATATGGAGGACTTTCATCGGGTCACTCACAAGGTAAGAGAACGTTTTCATTAGAAGCTGTTCTTGTCTTAGCACGACAGGGCCTTCGTACATGTTCCAGAGCGGACGAATTGCGATCAGTGATGACGTTTATTTCTTTCGTTCGCCTTTTTTTTTTATTCAATTTGTTTTGCATCTTGATTGATTGCTTGATGAGAGAAAGTCAATTTGTAGATGAGTTCCTTCTTTTGAGAACTAAGTTTTCTCCGGCTAGAAACATTTAACATCAACGATATGGTTCTTAGATGAAGGAGACTTAAATTCCACTTTCCAGGCCAAAAGAAAGAATTTCAACCATGCCATAGCTTTTTTTCCCACACAAATTGGAACATAAAGGGTAGACACTTATTATCAGGGGAGGTGAGATGCCGATAGTCGATTTTCATTGTTCGTTTTCATTTTCCTTGGAGCTTGTTGCAAAAATCCCATCAAGATTAGCTATTATTTTTCTAGATTACTATTTCTAGCCAGTTTTTGTCACATATGGATGGACAATCTTGTTAATGAGTAAAACAAAAATTATTTTTATGCACTGATTATGCACGCACAAGAAAAGCCATGCTTTGAAAACACAGATTTTCTCTATTTTGGGCATTTAACGGGCATTTTCAAAACCTTATCCACGAGACTTTTTTGATGAAAGAAGTACAAATCCAACTCTCTGTTGGAAAAATTAGACAACTAATTCCTGTGTTTTTCGTATATCGACAATGGATGAAATTATGCCAATACGAAAAAATCTCATCTTTTATATTTTTCAGAACAATAAATACTTAGAAACACGGGAAATCAACCAGTCAAAAAACCCATCACCTAAATTGAGCCTATTAAAATAATGGTTACTATATAAGATTCAATACAATTCGTGAAACCTAATCTCTTATCAGACTATATTTTCTTATCTGTAATCCTCAAAACATGAAAAGTTGAACTCTAAAAGAAAAGAAAACTTCACTCAGACAAATACAAATTGCAGAGCTTTGGAAAGTCATCTTTTTGTTTGAGATGCACTCCAGGAAAGTAATGAAGTATAACAACCGACAAAGAAGGGCAAGACACAAAAGTACCGGCATGCAAATTATACTAATATGTGAATGAGAGCATAAAGTATACTAGAAAAATAATGCCATAGAGTACCAGTTTCTTCGCTTGTGGTTCAACCATAGGAGCTAGTGTCGATCCAAATGATCAGATATCAGATTTTGCAACGGTTTACTCTTGACCTTTTTCCTCCTCCTTTTTGATCGGATTGTCCACCTTGGAAGTCTAAGGTCATCTTGCCTTCCTTTTGGCTTCTATGCTGTGCATTTCTAGCTTCCAGTTCTAGAGCTTCTCCTACATTCCTTGCTAGACATGAGTGATTGTCTAATCTCTTTGTTCGTTCCATGATTTGAACGTTAGCTCCTACCAAAAGAAAAAAAATTAGTTTTATGCCTTTCACTATATATTGTCGACTAATAACAACCTAATCAACAAAGAGCAAGGAATCAACTTCTGCTAAACCCAAAAAATCACAAGAGCCATAAAGACAATCAGTACGTAAAGCCAAATAAAAGTAAGCATAGGTATAACGTTATGTAGTCACCAAAAGGTGAAGTAATTGCACTGTGATAAAGGCTACAATAATATTGTAAAGAATGCATGAATCTGACTCTTGAAGCAACAGACAAAGCCAAATAATAAGCAAATAGGTTTTCTAAGTACTCAAGATTTCGATGTACTATAATTGTCAGAATTCCCTAAATAGCAATGTGATAACCCAAAGAAAATCATTGAATCAAGGCTTGTTGATGGAAACGTTAGCATAAGCACTATTTTTATTATAGACGACTTATTTTCACATTAATTAGGCCTTGGAATTGTACAAGAGAAAAGCAACTGCCATGCAACCCAAGTGGAAGTAAAATCATAAAAGACGTGGTTTCAAAACTGTGGGCTTAAAATTAAAGAACAATTTTCATTGCAAGATATTGGAAATAATGCCGTAGTGCACAATTTATTATTGGCCCAATAGACTTATATCCCAGTGAATCCACAAATCTTACCTTAAAATGTGAAAATGTATGTACTTGCTTTATTATTGGCCAATCGGCTTATCGAATGTCTGAATTGGACGCTAGAATTGCACAGCATAGAAGCCAAAAGGAAGGCGAGATGACTTTAGACTTCCAAGATGAACAATGCGATCACAAAGGAGGAAGGAAAAAGGTCAAGATCAGACCATTGCAAGATCTAATATCTGATCCTGTGGATTGACAAGCTCATGTGGTTGACCCACAAGCGAAGGAACTGGTACTCTACGGCATTTTTTTCTAGTATAATTTATGCTCTCACTTGCATATTTCTTCGGTCAAGGCCAAAACAAAGTGCATCGAGCATCTTCGGTTGGAGTTATTTCCTGAAAAGAAAACTTCACTCAGACAAATACAAAGTGCAAAGTTTCGGCGAAGTCATACTATTTGTTTGAGAAGCACTCCACGAAAGTAACGAAGTACAAGAATCGACGAAGAAGGGCAAGACACAAAAGTACACGCCTTAAACACTTAGAACAGAAAGGCAAACTGCCAATGAAGTTAATGCACAAGTATATCATTTATCGATGTCATTTTAAAGCTAGGCACGCATTAAGTTCATATGAACAAAAATTGGAAAGCTAGTATAAGATTGAGAAGTAACTCAAGGATATGAGAAATCAATAAGATGACAAACACAAACATGGAATGTCAATAATGAAATGCTAGGGTGACGGAAACGATAGCCAGCATAAAACTCATTGCATTAAATCGAAAATTCACAAGTTTGCTAATCAAATGCTTTCATGAGTGTATTGTGAACTCTTTCTTAATTGTCGCTGTTGAAACAGGCTTCTAACAGTGATAACCTCCAGAAAGTATTTGCACAATTATCAATTAGGAGGTTGTTTCATGAGCAAATAACCCTTTTGTTTTTTTTCCCTCTGTGTTTGTAGCTAAACTTACAAAGAAAACCCCGACGCATGTAAGTGATCAAGGAGCTTAAAGGGCCTATTCCATTTTAGAACCGGAAGCAAGTGAACTAAAGCCACGGGCTGATCGAGCGTCATCCACGGGCTGATCGAGCGTCATTCATTTCCCTAAAGGGAAGAAAGAATTACTGCATGCAAACCACACACTCGAAATCTCTAATTAGAGTAGGGTTCAAAAAATGCCATAGCAGCTGAGCTGCATATATTCAGGTGGTGCACCATATGCCACTAGAAACTTATCCCCACATAGCATGCAGAATCTGGGGAAAGGTTCAGGATGTGAACAGGCGTCCTGTTTTATGTTTGTTTCTGCACATTCGCAAATGCCTGATATTATCTTTTAATCCTAGAGGAAAATAAAAGTAGAGCGGTGAAAGACATCTTTTTCTTTTTTCGGACCTAGAAACATCCGAGCATCACAAAAAGTGGCAATCAACTCGAGTTTGTACGGAACTCCGTAACAACGCAGCAAAAAATTACACACTCCTATAAAACCCTAAAAGGCAAAGACGATTCAACCTTAGAGATCTTATTCATCAGATCAGACAACGGCAATTTCAGCCAATCTGGAAGGAGGTAGGGCTTACCAGCGCTGCAAGGGGTAAGGGGATCCTTCTGGAGATTTTGGAGATCCTTGCGCTCCTTCAACATCCGCTTCTGCTTTGAAGCCCTAGCACGCTACTTCAAGAACCGGATCCGGTTCGAAGTCATCTTCTTAATATCGACAAATGGATCGACGACGAAGGCAGATCGCAGAGAGAGATTATTTAATTGATTTGCGTACGAGAGAGAGACAAAGGAACGGAAAGGAGTGGCTTGAATGAATAGAACCGGAGGTCAGCTATTAGGGTTACCTCCTCAAGCGGTAATCGGTGGAGGATAATAAATCATCTGGCTTGACTTAATTTCACTTATGTTGAAGTAAAGTTCAAAAAATCACATAATCTTCATTTGAAAACTTATTTATATTAAAACTGTATCCCTACTCTAAACTATTTTACTTTTGTGAAAATCTTTTAGAGTTACTATAGTAATAACAATTATGAAAGGGTGGCACTTTTTCCACTTCTCTTTTGACTTTTAAAATCCACTTCAATTATAATTATACAAAAGTGATCCTCTTATTATATTTGGTCAACTCTTTTTTATTTATTTTTTCTTTTTTTATGTTACGGGTCGCTCTTTTCTTCTTCTTCTTTACCATGCCTTTGACATTCTTGGCTCCTTCAATATCCGCTTCTCCTTCACAGTCCTAGCATGCTACTTCAAGATGCAATTCCACTTCGAAGCCCTAGTCGTGGCCCTAGCATGCTCCTGCAAGATCTGGATCCGCTTCTAAACTATTAACACCTTCTACATAACGACAAGTGACGAATCAACACGAACACAGATCACAAAGAGATTATTTGCGTATCAGAGAGAATGCGAGAGAAGTGAGGAATGGGGCGAAATGCTTCAAAAAGTAGAGTGGGAGGTCAGTTACTTGGCGATTGGAGTGAAATTTAAAAAATTACCAATTTATTTGTCCATGCTTCACATGAGTATTTCATATAATTTTCTTTTGAAAATTTATGTTTATTAAGACTGCTTCCCTTCTCTTATATATTCGACTTATATGAAAATAGTACTTTTAGGGTCACAATAGTAGTAATAATTATGAAATTGTAAAAGAAATATCACTTAAAAGATAATAGAATAATGTCAGTTTATTTACATTTCTACAGAAGTAAATGGTGATTTTTGGAATCAACTCAGAAATATAAAATCAACTTGAAATATAATGAGAGAAAGTAATTGATAAGAGAGAAGTAAGGAGCAACATGTTAACTCTTACTCATTCTCCAACAAGTCTATAAAAGCCCCTAGTTATAGGCTAGAGGGTACATGAATGATACAGATTCATGTATATTAATAATGGAGGAGGTGAAAAGGTGGAAAATGTTATCCTAACAAAGGAGGAGGTGAAAATGTGATACATCCACATCAATGTATTTATAGTACTCCCTTTGGATGTTTACCTTTATTATACGCTGGGTAGATTGTCTTATTAAAAACCTTGCCAAGAAAAACCCAGTGGGAAAAAAAAACTTGGCAAAGCGAAAAAGAGTACAGTGCATGTAATGCTCCCCCTTATTATAATAGTCATTACACATAAACTGCCTCATTAAAAAACCTTCCAGATTCCATCTTTCAAGGATGGCTAATTCGCTCCCCATAATTGAAGTAGTCGTTCAAGTTGACGCATTCCTATCCCATATACAAGTTTTTTCAAATGTGGAAGTAGGTAGAGATTTAGTGAACAAATCTGCAAGATTGTCACTAAAGCAAATCTGATGAATATCTATTTCACATTTTTCCTGAAGTTCATGTGAATAAAATAACTTAGGTGAAATATGTTTAGTTCTATCACTTTTAATAAATTCACTACGCATTTGTACAATGAAAGCCGCATTATCCTCAAAAAGTATAGTGGGGGCATCATGAATTGAGGATAAGCCACATGAATCTTGAATGTGGTGTATCAAATTTCTTAACCAAACACATTTTTTTGCAATTTCAAATAGTGCAATAAACTCAAAATGATTTGAAGAAGTAGTAACTATACTTTGTTTTACTGACTTCCATGAAACTATCGTGCTTACACATAGGAGCACATAACCAGTCTATAACTTGGCATTATGAGGATCAGACATAATGTAGCATTTGAATATCCCACCAAAATTAAATCTCTATTTATTTGGTAAAATAAACCAAGATCAATAGTCCTTTGAAGGTAACATAAGATATGTTTAATGTCATTCAAATATCTTCGGGTTGGATTGGTATTGTGTCTAGCTAGAACATTTACTGCAAATGCAATATCCGATCTGGTGCAATTGCAAGATATAATAGTGCTCCTATGGCGCTAAAATAAGAAATTTCAAGTCCTAAACTATTCTCGTTTTCCTCTTTAGGTCTAAATGGATCTTTGTCCACTTCAAGTGAATGGACCACCATTGATATATTGAGAGGGTGAAATTTATCCATAGAAAATGTCGTCAATATACTTTTTGTGTAATTAGACTGGTGTAATAAAATTCCTTCTGGGAGGTGCTCGATCTATAGATCGAGACAAAACTTGGTTTGACCCAAGTCTTTCATTTCAAATTCCTTCTTCAGACAAGAACAAGCTTCTTCAAGATCTTTTAGAATTTCAATTATATTTAGGTCATCAACATATACGAATATGCTGGCAAAGCCATTTGGTACCTTTTTATGAACAAACAAGGACATATTACATTGTTCACATATCCCTGCTTCAGGACGTAATCACTTAACTAGTTGTACTACATGCGACTGGATTATTTAAAACCATATAATGACCTTCCCAATTTAATATTGTGCATGTTGCAATTTTCATTCTTTCTCATCTGGGGAATTGGGAATCCTTTAGGGACTTTCATATATGTGTATGTATGTGTGTATAAATATATCAGTGTCAAGTGACCTATACAAATATACAGTCACAACATCCATTAAGTGTATATCTAGATTCATACTTACTGGCATATTGATCAAATAACGGAATGTAATATTATCTATTACGGGAGGATAAGTGACCTGAAAATCTATACTGAGTCTCTACGAAAACCCTTAGGCAACTAGCTTCGCTTTATATCTTACTACCTCATTCTTTTCATTGCATTTTCTTACAAACACTCATTTATATTCAACAAGGATAACATCTTTGGGTGTTCGAATAACAAGTCAAAAAACACAGCGTTTATTAAGCAAGCCTAGTTCTACCTTAATTGTCTCCTTCCATTTATTCCAATTTGAATGCTTTTAGCATTCAAGAATGGATTTTGGTTCTGCATATAGATTATCTTTTGAGACAGTAAGCGCTACTGAGGAGGCAAATGAGTCCTCAATGGCAGTTGTAATTCTATCATATCTTACTCTCGTATTCATATAATTTACTGCAGCTTCTATGTTAACATCAACCAAATCCTCTTTGTTTCCTAGATCACTAAGATTTGGCTACTTCGTATTCTTGGAATAGTTATTTGGGGTAGCTGCACTAATTTCACTAAGATTACTTTCTTCAGGATTAACCTCTGTAGGAGGCACATAGGGTGACTGAATGTTTTTTTTCTTTTCTGTGAATTTATGTCTTTAACCCATGTGGGCCTTCCACACTTCTGGCATGGACAAAGTTTATCAGACATTTTTGGTCCCAAGGGGATCTCCACTCTAGTTTGTTCATTTTCTGTAGGAATATAGGACTTAGTCACCCCTTTATGATCAATAAATGCTTATGGCAATTTACTTGCTAAATTTTGTAAGTTAATAATCTTCTGAACTTCAAGTTCAATCATGCTTATACATAAATCAAGGTAATTCAATTGATCTTCCTTCCAGGAAATTTCATAGCATTCTTTAAGTGTCAAGCTTTCTCCCCCTAATGCTAAGAAATGTGCCTCATCAAATATTCAATCAACGAACCAGACAATAAACAAGTCGACTGTTTTGGTGCTTTGAGTATTTTATAAAAGATGGAGACTCATATCCCACATAAATGCCAAGTCGATGTTGATATCCCATTTTGGAACGTTGTGGAGGTGGTATAGGAATATATATGGCACAACAAAATATTCGCAAATGGGAAACATTAGGTTCACATTCACAAACAAGTTGAATCAAGGAGTCTTCGTGATATGTAGTGGGTCGAATTCTAATTAGTGTTGTAGCGTGCAATATCAAATGTCCCCATAAACTAAAGGGTAATTTGGCCCTCAACAACAACGATCTAATAATCATTTTTAGGTGTTTAATTAATGATTTTGCTAGGCCGTTCTGTATATGAGTATGTGATATATGATGCTCCATGTCTATCCCAATGGCTATACAATAGTCATCAAAAGCCTTAGATGTAAACTCATCGGCATTATCTAATCGGATCTTCTGGATCGGGTAATCAAGAAATTGGTCACATAATTTAATTAGCTAAGTAAGTAATTTTGCCAAGGTCATATTACGTGTTGACTACAAGTCAACATATGTCCATCGCGTTAAAGCATTAATCATGAACATGAAGTACCTGAAAGGCCCACATGCAAGATAGATAGGCTCACAAATATCTCCTTGAACTCTATGCAAAAATATAAGAGATTCCACCCTTAATTTATTACGAGACGATCATATAATTAAATTACCCTCAACGTACGCATCACATGTCACATCCCGAACCCGGCGAATGCGCAACATCCCTCCTCCTGCCTATCAAACATCGCCTAGCCAGAACGAACGATGACCCAAGACTCGTCGCAAGCCAAACAATGGCAAATAAATGCGACAACGAAAAATGCACAAACCCCAGACAAGAACACATGCAAGGTAGAGAGAGAAAAAAATTCAAATTGACATAACTTAGCATAAGAAGTAAAGGTTCTATACAACCTGAAGGGAGACTATCATCTAAACCTCAAAGACATGGATTGGCCAAAATCAAAAAGGGAATAGGCCAAACCAAAAAGTCACTAGTCTCCATCTATAGGGGAAACTACTCGTCCTCGGATAAGGGAAGCTCCTCTAGATCAGATTCCTCAGATATCGGGGATCCAGGCTCGCCATCTGCCTACTCAACAAACATGTAATCTGCTCCATCGATCTCCATCACTACATCCCCATCTGCCTCCAGCACATCCATAGGCTCAGGGTTTACGACTTCGCCTCCAAAAGTGGCCACATTCATCAAGCCCGTCGGCCCCATCAAAAAGGCTAATACATTTAAATCTTGTAGAGGACCCTACCATAACTCCTGACCCCTCTGGCTAAACCACCCCTCGCATCTATGAGGGATCAAAATATCATATCCCTCATCGACCCAGACAGTACAGTCATACTTCTCATGCTCGACTTCGTCCACGGAAGGATATGAAAACTATATGTATCTCAATCTCATAAGAGATCCCGTGGCAGACTTGAAGAATAATCATGTCTATGGCCGAGGGTCTGAAATGGCGATCAGTCACAAAAAGGTGAGTCGAAACTCAGCAAGCACACACTTAAACCCAATATAGAAAGTAGTATACTACTCATGCCAGAGGATAAGCAATCACATGCATATCATGAATTCAGATCATACAGATGCAAAAGTAGATGCTCAATGATGCACTTGGGGTCCCCGATGACTCACTATCTCTTCCGAACTGAACCCCACCCGGTGGCTCAAAAGCACTTTCGGTCACAGCCACATCATAGACGTCTTAGGTTTGTGCCTCAATCCATGTCTAAACACACCGAAGTTGGCATCCTTGTCTCTCTTGCTACCTCGTGCCAAGCACGTTCAGGCACAAGTGCAACGATCATGGCTCAATAGCACTGCGATCAGCACCTCCTTATCGCTCCGCTTTCTCGGTGGCTCCCTAGACACTGTCAGGCCATCCCGCACGATTCTACGTACTTCGTCAAACACACATATCCCATGCCAGAATGCAGATCAATGATAAGCATCACAAAGTCCCCGATTGACTCGACTTTTCAACACTCATGAAAGTCAGCTTTGCTACATACAATTCCCAAGATTATTCACATGAGCACACAATTCACCTCAACATACATCGAATATAATAACTAAGCATCGCACATTGCAGAAACTTGTATTTCAGGACCTGGTTTCCATTCTAAGTCAACTAGGTTCAATGGTAAATAATAGGCACACATGGCAAATCCTAGAGTCCGCGAAAAGACCAATTTACCCCTATGGTCAATAGTAAATAATTGATATTTGACGTTCAGGAAATTAAATATTTTATATCATAAAATTTTCCCTACTAGTCCTTAGCATACCCGACATTACAAGTCAAGTCTAGAAATGTGCTCACCCAAAAATCGAGTTCGGAACAGCGGACGATCATAGCTCTGCTGAATGGCGAACTTGGACAAGCGACGGTGGTGAGGTGGCTCAGCCGAGCGATAACAAGCTCAAGCCACGGACGACGACGAGCTCGAGCTAAAGCAACAATGAGCTCGGGCCAAAGTAGGATGGCCACGAGCTAGAGCGATGGAGCGGCTTGGCTCGTGTATAATGCGGCTTAACCGAGCAGTGGTCGAGCAAGTTCACGGTGGGAATAACCACACACAACAGTAGCAGAAATTTCCAGCAAGAGGGAGAGCAGCAGATTCATGTGTGGCCGAGAGTAGGTGCAGGGACACAGCAAAGTCACAAGTGGCCAAGCTTCAGCTGAGGGAAAGGAAATCCAACAGCGAGAGAGTGAAGATAGAGACACAGCTGCCACAAAAACGAGCTACAGCCAGAGGAAAACGCAAGAGAGAAGCAGCGGCTGCAGTAGCTAAGGACGAACAGTGACAACAGAAATTAAAGGAGAAAAACGCAGCAAAAAATTCCAGCCGAGAGTATTAACCAAGAAGAAAGAAGAAGGAGAGGCCAAGTATAGGAATTTCTCCACGTGAATAGCAATAGTTAGTGGACTCTAATTATGAGGTTTTTGTCTCACTTCCATGGGAAAAAGGAAATGCGCAGATGCATGGGAAATGGCTACTTAACTAAGATAATAGAGCAGAGTAGCCGCAAGTTCAACCAAAGAAGGAGCTCCAGCTTAGCTACAAATGGGAGTGGAGAATTAAGAGGGCACACGTGGGTTGGGGTGAGGTTCAGCCAAAGATTGGAGAGGGAAAGTGAGTTCAAAATCTTTGATTCTTCTTGTTTTCATGTGCATGATTTGAGGGACGTCACATCACATACATAATCAATAAGTGAAAGGAGCCCACGATTTGTTAATGAATGCCCAACAGAATATGTTAATGTTCGGCATATCATATTTGACACAGTGTGAACCAAACGGTCATATCATTATTGAAAACCTTCTAGGTTTGTGAACTTCAAGTACATCGTAACATGTTTATTACTCACACGTATGTAAGTATAGTATAATCCGAAAGAGAATGATGGTAACTTTTCTATAATTTATTTTTGTATCCACTCATCTAGGTTAAATACAAGTATTCTTTACCAATTTTAGTCTTGGTTTCAACATGAAATCTATTGGAACGAATATCTTTAAAGCTAAGTAGGTTCTTTTTATACCATGGACAAAATAAAGCAACATTAATGAAAAACTTTGTAGCCATTAGTAATATTACATAAGCTCTTCTGTGATATTCTGAAATTCGACCTACTTTCGAGATTCATGAAATGAATGAACAACTTGTTGATGCGCTTTAGTTAAATCTCACTCAGAATTAATCACTCTTGAGAAGACTAACCGTTAGGGAAAGGCTAGCTAGGAATTAAGTATATGGACCTAAATAATTGATCATGGATCGACACTTTGGCCATAAGGATTGGCAAGAGAATATTTTGGACCATTATAGGCCGATCCAAGAATGATTATGGAAGGATTTTCCATAGCTATACAATTAGATCATAGGTGATTCCGTTTGACCATTGCCTAGATTGCAAATGTCCCAAAATCAATTTCTAACGAGCGTGACCTTCAGAACTAGTGATTAAACCTCGCAATTACATGATAACCAAGGTCATCACGGCTTTTAATCGCGAGTCAATACGCATAACTCATAAAAGCCACCCGTTAGTTTGAGATACGTTAAATTCGCGATCAGTCGATTTTGACCACGAATTGGACTCTGAACTTGGATGTCGAACTTTCATGGATACCAATACTAATATTTTGGACGTCTCCTCATTAGGAACACTAATGAATTGGTTTGTGCCGAATAATTGGAAAAAGTGAAATTCAGATCGAAAAGTGAAAATGACCATTTTACCCTTGAGTTATTTAATCTTCCTTAATTGTATTTAGGTGCTTTTTAGTCTTTAGTCCCACCTTGGTGCATGAAATTTCTGAATGGATAAGGGGCAGCCCACTTGCTTGATTGCCTTAACTTTTTCAAACTCTTCTAGAAACTCACCTTTATACCATTGAACCCTAACCCTTGGATGAGACTTGGAGACTAAGATTAGATCTCAACCATCCATTTTTGGGTAGATATCCTTAGCTGCAACCTCTCTCTCCCTCTCTTGGACTTAGAAAATTTTGAGAACACTCTTGCTTTTCACTCTCACTCCCCTTTGGCCGAAATTCTCTAACCACTACCACCATCCCCACGCCATCTCCATCAAACCATCTTGGACCACCGAGAGTGACCAACCACTGCCGCCACACCGCCGGACCAGAGCTATTTTGGTTGAATTTGTGGACTTTTCTAGCTTAGTTAGTGGTAAGTAACTCCCTAAACCTTGATTAGGTTGATAGGTGACTAATGGATGTAATTAGAATTTGATTTGGATGAGATTAGTGGCTGATTTTTGGAGTTACTGTAGCAAATCCGAAAATTATGAAGTTATGGCTAATTATGGTTGCTTTAGCATTAATCTTAGGTAGTTAGATAGTGATAGATATTGATAGGTTATGTTATGATCACGTAGTTTACTTTGATGTATTGTGCAAATTGGTGTAATTGTGTAGTTATAAATGACAAGTATGTGGTAAATTAAAGTAATCGTGTGATGATCACGTGCGTAGTTAATTGTTCGTATAGTGTGATTGTAAATAATATGGTGAGTATTGCGTGACCATGGCTGAACCTTCACTGTCTATATTGTTTGTGCGATGAATGTTAAATTGTCATGGGTGACTTTCACAACCCTCCCAAAGGGAGGGTTATTGATTGCTAAGCCCCATTTGATATTTGGGCCCATCATGAGGTGTTGAGAGGCCTAGCTTGGACCCTCTCAGGCTCATACCAAATCACGTCATGAAATCTTAAAATCAAGATCGGCCTTGGTGTGGTCATGTTACATGTGCATCGATGTACGTGCAATTAGAGTCGCCACCAGTCATTTTTTAGAGGGTATGACTGGAAACCCTATCGGGCGATTGGGAGGGATCACTCAATTCTGTGAAAACCAGAGATTTTGGGTTCGGAGACTTAGTTACACCAATATTACTATTAACGCCCTTTTGGTACCTAAGTTGAGTGATTTCCTAATCTAGGGAATTCATGCGGGAATTCTTTGGGTGAGATAAGTCCTAAAAGTTTAATGGGTTCATGCAAATGGGATTATCTATCCTATCAATCACAAATCATTAAACTAAGTACGCAGTCAAGGAACCAATTCAGGGAGAAATCACATCAAAACAAGTCAAAACAAGCCTAGAGGAATCCTGGGAACCTAGGAAAGATACCAATTAAGTACAGAGATGGTTCAGAATCATTTGGGACAGGTTGACCAGAAGGGCAAAATGGTCATTTTCGAAAGGCTGGGGAAGTCGTGAAAATAGGTCAAACTAGTTGAATATGGTTTTTCCTTATTTTTCACAATTTTCTAACAATTTTTTTGAATCATTTTGATTATTTTTAATTTTTTTAGAAAATTTTTTTAATACTTTTTAAGAATCTTTCCTATTTTTGGGGACATTTTCGAAAAAAAATTATTTTGTAGAAATTTTTATGATTTTTATGAATTTTTTGTTATTTTTTTATATTTCCTAAGGTTTTTCTAGATTTTATTATTTCTTTTTATTATTTTATTTTTTATTTTTTTATTTTATATAATTTTTATGAATTTTACCCTTTTTGGATTTTTTTATTTTTTATTTTTTATTTAATTTTCTGGACCGAGTCGGGTTGGCCCGGCCCGTGACCTGAAAACCCGACCCGAACCCACTCGGGTTTGACCTTGACCTAAAACGACACCGTATTGATTTTTCTTTTGATTTTCTTTTTTTTCTAATTTTTATTAATTTTCTGAATTTTTTATTATGTTTTATTTTTTGTTATACGGACAGGGTTGGATAGACTCGGCCCACTACCCAAGCCCAGCCCAAGGCCCATTATCCTAGACCCGACTCAAAACGACATAGTTTTAGGACTTAATTTTTGAATTTTTGAAATTTTCTGAATTTTTTATCTACTTTTTTTTATTTTCCCGCCTAAATTCTAATCCTACGATCTAAGATTCTTCACGTGGCTTAAATCTAACCATTCATTCCCCATACTGAACCTACGGCCGAGATCAAACCTAAGACTCAATCCTGACCATCCATCTTCCATACTAACCCTGTGGCTGAGATCAAACTTGTGACTAAATCCTAGCCGTCCATTATTTTTTATTTTCTGAAATGATTATAAAATTCATATTAGAATTTTTTTATTCCTAAAATCCACGACCGGGACTCGTGGCTAGCCCCCAACTGTTTGATCAAAGCCGTTATTATATTTGATTTGTTATAACCATCGAACCGATGTGGCGTCCATGTCAGCCTTTGATTGAGTCAACATACTGACGTGGCACACACCACGTCAACGACACGTCAGAGTTTGACGAAGTCAACGTGCTAAGTAGACTTCATCTTCTTCCCTACACCTAAACAAAACAAATGGCTGAGTCTGATCGACGATGATCTAACAGTGAAACTTCAGCCAAATGAAGTGAAACCAGTCTCAATCAATACATCTCGACTAGCAGATCAACATATCCAAATATAGGCTTGTTTCAAGCACTAGAACTCGAGGAATCAAGCTCGTACAGAGAGCTCCCATGGCAATCCAGACACAAAGCACAGGTTATATTAGGCTAATTCCAACGTCAAGCAGGCTCAGACGAAGTTAAGGAAACTTACCTGCAAGTCCGATTGACCTGGTTTTGGCTAGCTTGAGCTAGGGGAACTACGACAAGTTTGGAGTTTTTCGACTCTCGACCGAGGGGTTTTATGCACAATCAAGACATAAACAAAGTGGAAACATGCTCAGAGAGGTGCAGAGTTGGAAACGCACATATAACATCGCGCGATAATCGACGAAATACAGATCTGCCATTATCGCAGAACTTCAACCTCGAGAATGGTGTTTACCTGGTGTTGCGACAAAATGGCGTTCTGTGAGTGTCGAGAGCTTCTATGACGTGATGCAAAGCTTCGGAAGTGATTCTTTGGGCCAGAGGAGGTCTCGATTGTCTTGAATCAACCTCTGAAACTCTCAGCCACCTCTCCAATGGCGATGATGAAACACTCTTCCTAGGAATCTCCCTCTCCTTTCTCTTGTCTGTTGTGTATATCCTTCCAGAATGAACCCCCCCTACAGAATTGTCCTCGCTCCCATTTATACTAGATTTTTAGAAGTTTGACGTGCGAGCAAGTGCTTCGTCGTTTAGTGCTCACGTGCCTGGCGACAAATCCACGTACCATTCGGCACATCGTTGCCAGGCAAACTTCCGATCAGCTCATCGGAGCTCCGATGTGTATCTGGCCATCGCAGAATTGATTCAAATTCCCCTTTCTCCTTTGCGCGGGTGTAAGAATGCGAAACCTAAACTAGTTTTGGTTTCCGGGGTCAATAGAATGACTAGGTCAGGTCAAATCGATCCGGTTGACCCCAATGTGACTGAACTGAAAATTTGCAATTCGCCTAATTTCCCAAATTTCTCAAATTTAATGTCAAAATTGAACTTGGGGGGATGATTTCTATTAAGAAAGGTTTTTCTCCTGAAAATTTTCAAAGAATTTGCATATAAAAACCCCAAATTTTAAGTTTGACCTGAGGACCCATTTTGCAAAATCTAAACTCTAGTGGCCTTTTTTACAAAAAATGACAAGACCAATGGATTCAGTAAGGTACAAAAACTAGAGGGTGAGAAGTGCTCATGATTTTCAATTTGGTCCCTAGAAAAATTTTAATTGCATGTGTAAGCATTTTTAAGAACTAAATTAAAATCGAAAATTATCCCATTATGGTCCTTTTTAGGGAAATTGGACAATTCGGTGAATTTTTAGACTGGATTTTAATTATTTGAAAAATAGAGGGGGATGACAAGACTCTAGAGAAATTTAAAAAGAAAAATTACAGGGTCTTTGAAATGAAATTTCAGAAAAATTTTCAACTAATATTTGAACTAAAATAGTGATGAAGATAACAAAGTAAACACCCATTGTCTCCAGACTTAATTTTTTTCAAAAATTTCTTTGTGCCAAAACGATCGAAAATCAGTTGGGAAACAAATGAAAAATATTGACTATTTTTTTTGTATTTTGTGGCCTCAAATGCTATTTTTCATTAATTTTCTTAGATATCTTTCTAATTTCTGAAAAATAATATAAAAAAATTTGAGAAAATTAATTTAAATGATTTTTTTCAAAAATGGTTTCGTTAGGCTGGCCAAGGCTTCCAAAGTTGATTTTGTAAGTTCTCATTTTTTCTTGATTTTTTTTATGGTATGGATTTTTGAAAATAAAATGCCTAAGAAAATACCTGAAAATATTCAAAAAAAACTATTTTTGTTCAAATTAGTTCCCTAGGAAACTAGGCTAGGTGTCCCAAAAGTGAGAGTTTTTAATTTTATGAAAATACCTATTTTTAATAGATTTTTCTAAAAATTTTTATAAAAAAAATAAAAAATAGGAACGGAAGTGTGACGAAAACCTCCCTTCTTCTCACTTTTCCCGCCTCAGTGTCTCATTTCCACTAGAGTAACAGCGGACTTAGTCTTATACCATGGCCATTTTGTCGTAACTGAAATGTTGTTAGTCGACAGTCCCTGCCGCGTACTTCTGCCTCCCCCCCCCCCCCCTTTCGTTTGGGTCACCAAGTGCCCCTAATGAGTTATACTTCGCCCGAGGAAGTGTAACTCATCCGTATGCATGTTTGGGACATGGGGAGATTATTGGGCTCTTGTGGCCTTGCCTGTCGGCGGCGCAAGAATTCGCTGCCGCGATGTGTCCTGACTGTACGCACGCGTCATGTAAGAAGTTTGGACCTCCGAGGAGTATTATCCCGTGCGTGCATGATTGATAATTATGTGTCGGGAATTGGGAGTTTGGTACCGCGTGGATTAATCTATAGTGTTTCATACCGATGTATGCTTTAATCCTACACAAGGAGCTAGATGTGTTTTGTGCAATGATGTGATTTGGGAAAATTTGAGTTATTACAAAAGTTTGTCGCTGTTTGATTAAGAATTGCATGTTTGGTGTAATCATCTAAGGTACCATGCCACACCCAACATGAAGACTTTAGTGGAGCTTACTTAATGGAGATTTTATTCTCATTGTTGTACATTTACACATTTAGGACCCTACGACCCATGAATATGACCAGTACCACCGAAACGTTTTTGGGTACCCATAGGATATTAACATTGAGGTCACGGAGTACTTGATAAAGAGAAGCATAAGGTTTATTCTAGCTTGCGCATACAGCCCAGTACTAAAATAAAGTGTGGATTGTGGTCTCCGGAGGTACGAGACCATTTATTCTGAAAGCCCGCACAACACTTTCCATGCACGGTTCTTTTTTTAAATATAGGGACCAGTCTAAATTGGGAATGATGTCGAGCGATTTAGTCTACCGTATGATGAGGTCGGGTGTGGAGAAAAGGGGACACAATCCGAAGGATCGTTCTACACGACATAGTATCCGTTGTAACCTTAGCAAGACCTCTTCCGAAGAACATAGATCCTGTAAAAGTAAAAAAAAACCGAGATGGATACTGAAGAACAGACAAATGTAGGCAGGGAGACATAATGATTTATTGAAACCTCCGGAGGACGGGATGTATAGGAAGTTTTGAACCGTTCAGATCGCAAGGATTCCAACCATTCCTTTTAGCGACATGTTGGGCCGTGCAGAGAAGCAAGAGATTGTTTGTGTTTATTAGTTTATCAGTCGCATGTCTTTTCGCCTTTTTTAGGGCCATTCTTTTAGGGTAAGGAAGTAGACGGTATCTCGACCATCGAACCCTTTTTAATGTATTGTGCGTGGTCCCATGTAGGCAGGCTTGTATGTATTTCGGTTGTAATTGTAAATATTATGTTGTAATTTAACGTATGTTATGTTATCTATTGTTGGGTGTGAATCTTGGATCGACACTCCTCACCTTATACACCAAACAACTTGGCACTATATAAGAATATTATACCTAACTTATAAGTATTATGCAGAGAAAGCTACAAATTAGCCCGTCTTGATCCTCCAAGGAATCACAATAGCGTCTTACGATCATTTACAGCATGCGCCCTGTGATTCGTCTAACGGAACAAGTTCCACTCCTCACTGAATCGTCGCAACTCTTAATTGATCGAAGTCTGCGAGATGTCGCCGGCATAAGTAGGGTCCCAAGTGGAGTGAATCTTCCGAAATAGACAGTATAAGATTATGTTACTATCGCCAAAATAGTATTTTAAAGGTAATATTTCTTTCACATTTTTTCAGTCTCAAACAAAATTTCTTCTCTACTGGAAGGATGTGATTTGTAAAATACCACTATCTACAGATCAAGAGGAAAACCACCTGTTCCTCACGAAGTCCCTCTATATCTGATTGCTTAGCATCACGATTACATAATAATTAAAAAATTAAAGAAAATGAAATTATAGTATTTTAAAACGAGAAAGAAAAAATAAAAAAAAAAAAAAAAAGAAAAAAGACAAACGGAAGAAAAAAAAAAGAAAA
>JAGVVM010002964.1:0-15023 GCA_019149425.1 Psidium friedrichsthalianum
GGTTCTGATTGGCTCCAGGTATGTCTCCTTGTGTCCCTCAAACATAGAATTTTGTTCATCACAGAGTTGTTGATGGCATCTTTTCACAAAACTTTTAACTTCATATGACATTTTGCACATATTATTTTCTCATAGCTTAACCATACGTGGTTCTTGATATGTGCAGAATATGGAATGGGTAGTGCGGTTTCTATTGAAGGTGATGTCTATAGTTATGGCATTCTCTTGCTAGAGATGTTCACAGGAATCAATCCCACGGCCGAGATATTCAAAGAAAATTCGAACCTTCGTAATTTTGTTGAGGAAGCTTTGCCTGAACGAGTTCTAGAGATTACTGATCCTTTTCTAGTTCAAGAAGTAGAGAACGAGCAGGCCAAAGCAGAAAGAATACAGTTCAGGATTGTTTGCTAATGATCTACGGAATTGGGATAGCCTGCTCAGTTGGAGTCCCAAGAGAGCGAATGAGCATCACAGATGTAGCAGCTCAACTAGGTTCGATCAGGGACAGACTTTACGCAGCTGGTTATTAAGATAGGTGATATATTGAAGCAGTAAGTTTTCTAGTACCTCCTACAAATTATGCCAAACTGAACCACTTATGCATAGATAAGCACCCAGCTTCACACCTTTTTTTTTTTTTCTAGAATAACTTGTTGTTCTGGTAATGCGAAGATGGAGCCAAGGAGGTAACAGAGTCATCATGCAGAACCAAACTGGGGTTGGAAAAATAGTGAAGTCATCCAGTAAACTTTGGCATATGAGAACCTTCAGTAGACTCAAAGTCAACGACAATGTCCTCGTACTCTTCTTATGCAAACGTGGGACAAATGCTTCTCTAATGTATTGTGAGGTTGGTGGATGGAGTTCTGATATAGAATACGAGTAGTTCAGACGGTGAAGAACAAAGATGAGTTTCAATGTTCCTTTGAAACGAAAGTTGGCATGTAAGAAAAGAATGAAGTATAAGGGATGATGCTGTCATCAAATATATGTCTCTTAAAGCTATGTGAGCAAGTACATTTATCCCTTTTCCTCTTTTAAGCTAGTTAAATAGTTCGATCTATAAATACAAGCAGACATCATGTTTGCACATCCCGCACAATGTTGATGTCCATTGAGAAAGACGTTATTTTTTTTTTTTTTTACCTGATTCAACTCTAAATGAGGTTATACTTTTACTGTTATAGAAATTATCACAATATAAAGACCAAAAAGGTAATAAAAAGATACCATAGTTTGTTGATTTAGAAAGATCGATTGAAAATCAAAGAAAATCTAAAAAATCCGAGTAATAATATAATTACAAAAACTTGTGAATAGTAGTAAGGAATGATTTGACTTTATCATGGAAGTTGAGAGACTAGATTGAACATATCAAAACTTTAAGGATTAGATTCAACATGTAGAAATAGTTCAAGGATGACATTTAACATTTAGGCCAAAGTTTAGAGAGTATTAGTGTCATTTTTCATAATTAATGGAGAAAAGTCGATAAATATTTATATTAAAGTTAGTAAGTTCATATAAGAGTTGGTAAAGTTAAAATGTAGTCAAGAAAAGTGAACAGAAGTCAGTAAAAGATAAAATGTAGGTAATTTGAAGAAAAGAAATCGATAAGTTACTTAAAAGAGAGTTGGTAATTTAAACGAGTTGATAACTTAACAAGAGAAATGTCGATAAGTCCTTTAATTAAGGTTGGTAAATTTAAAAAGCGTTGATAAACTTAAGGGGTTGCTAAGAAATGCAAATATAACAAAATAAATAACACTAAGAAAAGTAATTAAATAAAAACAAATTATTATCGGTAACTAACTTTGATTAGATTTGGTAAGGCAATACTATGTGGTAATTTAATGGAAGAAAAGTTGGTGAGTTACGCCCAATTTAGATTGGTAATCTCTAAAAAGAGTTAATACATTGCCCACTATTCAAATAAAAGATGGTAACACAATAAAAAGCTCATAATTAAAAAAAAATAACACATCGATAAGTATCTCAAATTAAAGTCGGTAATCCAAAGCTCATTGGTGATTCAAGACAAAAGTTGTTAAGTCATCCTAATTTAGATGGTAAATTCATACAAGAGTTAGTAAATCGAAACTGTTAGTAAGTTATGCAAGAAGTATTAAGATAGATAGCAAAATTGGCTATAAAAAATTTGGTAATTTTAACAAAGTGCTAGTAAGTCGCCAATAAGTTAATCGAAACAAACACCGATCATTTGTCTGACCAACAGTTTTTTTTTGTCTTTCACTTGTCAACACTCATTAAAATTTGAAAAATTCACAAGTTTTTGCACCGAAGAATAGAATTCTGCAGACCAGAATTGGCCCATCAAACGCTCTCTTCACCTTTTTTCTTAACTCCAACTTCTTCGCATAACAGTGACAGGGAAGGTCATCAATGGCCAAATCTCCAAATGATGCAACAGTCATTCAGAACAAGACAATAAACTAGAAGGAAAGAGGGAACTGAGTTAAATTCTATGCAGGAAGCTCTGATTTAGGAACTCCAAAAATCAACCAGTGCACCATTCTAGATACACATTAACTTTCTTCCCCTCTTCTACATGTGTTAAATTATCATAAATCTGCAAAAAGATTGTATGTCTTGGAATCTACGGCAATAAGCCTCAAGGCCGAAATTGCTGCCGCAACGGACATACACCCAAAGAAACAGACATTGAGCCAATGCCATGACTTCTGAAGGAAGACATCTTGTTCTGCTTCGCCATCAGGTACATGTGGTTGGCGAGGATGAACGTGAGAGGGAACGTGCTTATCGCCCCCGTGAGGCTCTCGAAGTCGCCAAGGAAAGGGAGGAGGGCCGCGACCAGCGTGTTTACGGTGAGATATCCGCCTCGCACAAGAATCCTAAACGACAAGTTCCGGAATTTCAAAGCGCTCCCAGTGATGCCGAAGCGAGTGTCCATATACTCGTACATTGGACTAGCAAAAATCTGCAGAAGACAAATGACGATGAAAAGGGTCAGAGCTAGACTAAAGATGGAGAAAATTGAAGTATGTGAATGTAACTTTGCCAAAACACAAGGATAGGCGCAATGTGATTTGGAGATGATGAAACAAAATTGAAGAGGGTAAGACGGATACACGCAACGAAATGACTGTTTGCAGGCAGGCGGAAATGTTGGCTAATGCCTTCACCCAAACTGGACCCCTGGTGCTGCTGAGCAAATAGGACGAGGTGGAGGACCCATAGGCCCAATATCCGAAGAACTGTACCGCATACATCGGTAAGCATCCGACGGTGAACTGAAAGTAGAGAGCTTTCGGCATGTTCTTTACAGCAGGTTCTCTCACCGTTGCCTGTCAGATAAACAAAACAACGGTCATTTTGAGGCACATATGTATATTGTAGATTTGGTGACAGAAGAAAATTTAAGCCGCATCTCTCCATCTAGCAGATGATGGACAAAAATTTCGTGACAATGGAGAATTGCCATTGAATGGCCGTTTGTGTTCTTACATGGAGAAAACTATTTCAATCATAGCTAACTATAATACAATCAGATTGTGTTCCGTCTAGATTGATCAGAAGAGTCATAGAGGTCATTCCCAAGTAGAACAATCAACGCTATTGGTACAAGTACTTCCTCTAAACTCCAGTGAGCAAAGATGGTTTCCATGCTTGTTCTGTAAACTTGTCTTTTCTCTTTAAAGGTCAATAATTCAACTTCAAAGAGTACCTGAATCTCTGGAAGCATTCCTGTATTATATGCGAAAACAAGATTTGCTGCAGCACCGATGGTTGAAAAGATTTTGCTTGTTTTATCTCCCGGTATGCTATAATCTCTGGCAGGAGAATTAAGGCCTATAAAACCAAGAACAACGTTAAGAATTTCCATGTAGCCTTATGTTCACAAAATACGATAAACTTGCATCATATTTCCACCAGATAACACAGTTCACAAAATATTAAGATGTTACAGTAGACGTGGCTTGATTGCAATTGGAGGCATTCAACCGAAAGAGGATATCCTACTCACGGCAAACTATAGAGCTTGATGTGATAGCTTTCTCATAGGCATTTCCTTCAATCATTCATTGGTCAATTGGGACAAGTTCAAGTAGAGAGAATTGTAGTAATTTTGATTTGACGATGTGTATAATCAACTAATGGGTAGGACAAGTTCAAGCAGAGAGAATTGCAGCAATTTTCATTTAACGATATGTATAATCAACTAATGGGTAATTGGGAAACTAATGGGAAGAAACTAGGTGTATATGTCAGCAAATCCTGTGAAACTTGAACGAATAGATATGTAAGATCAGATTACGCAGACACAAACAGGACAGATGGTGCTATGCTCAGTGCATGAAAATAGCGTTCCATTTCAGTTTCTCTTTTCAAATCCTTACCTGCGATCAAAAGATGTGGTATTTAGCCCATTCTAGCAAATACTAGACGAGCTAGATAGCTAAAACTTCCAGATTCGATGTGCAAGCAAGCGCAATTTTAGGCCAAGGACAGAGGCAAAAGAGAAGCCCAGCGGTCCTGATAGGCAAGTTATGGAATAGCGTGTATCAATAGGATACTGTAATGTAAATAAAAAAATGTCAACTTTCCATCTCGTAGAGCCAATACAAATGCTATAACAATGTATATCAGACTGAGGACTGTGGAAACTCCCAGCCAGACCCTCAAAGCTGACAAATAAGGTATCCCGATGGCAAACAAGGCACAGACAAAACCTGTTATGGCAATAAGTAAGGAAGCTTATCACATGGTCATCCCGGAAGAGAACATAAACAGCCTGTATAATGAGGAAAAGGACATAAGTACAAGTATTACATCAAGTGATCAGAACATCAGGAGCAAAATGTCTAGATGAAACAAAAAAACTCCACAAAGTGGAATGCAAGAAAAGTAACAAATTTATCATGAAGAAAGAAGAACAATTCGAAACACCAGAAGGAACCATGGGATTTTTTCCCCGTTTCTTGCAAAATTGCATGATTCTTATTGGAGTTGGTGAATACTTCGAAAACCCTTGTTTCTCACATCAGGCATGCCCACGTGAGCTTAGGGAAATCGAAGTATGAACCGATGACATGGGACCCCTATGTGGTTCGGGGGCAATGCCCCCGACACGGGGGTCCTGTTGCCCGATCGACGGGCGGGGGTCTAGCTGCCCGGTCGGCGGGCGGGGGTTCCGCTCACCGAAACAACATCGGATTTAGGCTTTTATTTAAGTAGGCCCATTTGTTGTGGGATAAAGGGCTTTCGGATAGGCTAGGGTTTTGGTCCATTATTTTGAAGTCATATATATTGTACTCGTATGAGAAATCATTGTAACAAATGGAAAAATATAGTGAAATCCCTTTGTAGGACATAGCCCTATTCTAGAGTAAACCTGGGTAATCTCGTGTGTCATTAATTTTCTATCTTCCGTGTGATTGTTTGATATTCAGTCTCGGATAAATTCCCATCAAATCTTTGATTTAACTTGTGACGGAGTTTAACAGTAAGAAAAACTTTCAGCAAGTAGATTTCCCTTCCACTTGATTTTACCTTCAGAGCCTCACTAGCCAAAATGATAAATCCAGTGTTAATCATGAAGAGATTAACATACTATAATCCCCGTGTAAGAGAATAAGCATTCCTTCCTGCAGGAGGCAAGAAAAGAATATGGTTCATTTCTACATCAGGAGACGTTTTAGTAATGAGAGATAATAAAGATTTTGAAAAATTAAATTTTATTCAAAATGTCCGTGTTAGCTCTGATTGTGTCACATAGGACGGCCAGCATCTATGTCAGCTATTTCTGTTCAAAATTGGCTATTTGGACTCAATTGGCAAAATGTGAAAATATTTATGACTCAATCGACAAAATTGAAAGGTTTAGGATTGAATTGACAAAAGTGCAAAAGGTTTAGGACTTTTGGGACAATGTTCTCTTTTTGAATACAGCTTACTTGTTTACATGCGTAAAGGATTCACTTAATAAACCAATTTTACGAACTAATACTGCTGTTTCTAGCACCGCTCGCCAATGCATAAGGACAAATTAGATATTGTTCTTGGTTGTAAATGACCAATGAAGGGGTTTGGAAAGTCTAGCGAGGCCATTCAATTGAACGGTCGGAATACAACACATGAAGACTCGAAGTTGGCGACAAAGGTCTTCGCCCTCGTCCATGAACATCGGAGGACATGATAATGGACTAAGCGTGTTTTGATCAATCCCATCGAAGCGAGAGTACGTTGGACTCTAGAAACAAGTTGCAAAATGTAGATGACCGGCAACTGTTAACTTCTGCAGCATCACTTTCCTAAGAAATTTCCTCTGCAAACTCCAAAACAAGAGCATCGACCTTTTGATGTTTCAGTCCACCACATAAGGTAGTCAGACTCTGCGATCAATAGCCATGGAAGTTGTTTTGATTTATGGGAAGCTTCTTGTGGGAATAATCGAAAGTCGAAATTGTAGTGGGGGATACGGGAGCGGAATTATCTTCTTAGGCTATTCATATACTACCTACCTTGCTTTACAAACAGTGATGACAGGATAGCGACCTTAAAGTCCAACCTGGGGAAAGATGACATAATTGGTCCATGAATTTTAGCCCAATATGCAATTTAGTCCCTGAACTTTTAATCTTTTAATATGGTCATGAACTTTAGCCTAATGTGCAATGTAGTCCCTGAACCTTTAATTTGTTTAATTTGGTCTTTGAACTTTTAGTAGATGTTCAACGTAGTCCCTGATCTTAAATTAATTGAAGGGTAATATTAGACATTTTCGTATAGTTTAGGGACCAACCGAACATGTATCCAAAGTCCAGGGACTACATTGAACAAATTAAAAGTTCATGGATCACATTGCACATTGAACTAAAGTTCAAAAACTAAATTGAAAAAATAAAAAGTCCATGGACCAAATTACAGATAAAGCCAAAGCTCAAGGACCATATATGTCATTATCCCAACAAAAAAAAAAAAAACAGGTCGCCACTTTAGAGAATGGAAACTCAGATACACCGCAAGACAAAGTTGCTATGCATGAATTGCATCTTCACACAATAATTGACGAAAGCTATGATCAGCGATTGCCATCGTCCTATGAAAGGAACTTCTTTTCTTTCTTCTAGTTGACGCGAATGTATTAAACTCTCTCTCTCTTAGACGCGTATAGGAAATCGCAGCTAATTGATGTTTGCTTATCTTAAACCAGAGATTTGGGAGCTTAACTGATTTTTCATCTGAACGTAAATCATACGCAATGAAAGAGGATGTGAGGTCTACCTCAGTCCTCCTTTCCCGGTTGAGGACCAGAAACATAGTTAGAAAAAAAAAATAAACAAAGTCTTACCACATTATGTTAAATCATTTCAGAACCTATCTGATACACTCTCTGGTTCATAGAGCCAATGACAAACGACTTCTGACTCAAAGTAATTAGCCACTGTATTGCCATACCAGTCTAATTCAAATGCACACATTTTCTGACACTCATAAACTATCGGCCGGACCAACCAAAGATACTGAGTCTCTTTTTTTTTTTTTTTTTTTGGAGCAACTTGATCGTATTACATGATGAAGTAAGATCCCTGCTTCATAAGAATGCTCATTGACCAAATGAAGTATAAATCATGCAGGAGTTCCTTCTTTTCATACATGGATCGATGTCAGAGTTTGTATTTCTAAACTATAGTTGTGGGGCAAATATTTCAAATACTCCCATATGACACCTTCAACGTAAGACAATTTGGCCCATCTCCCATACTTACTAATCGCTCTGTTAAATTTCCAACCGAATCAACCTAGATGATGCATACGGATGACTTCAGAAGATTCTGAAACTTATGAAACTGTACAAGATAACCCAATTATAAGAGAGTACTGTCATATCTTGAATTCAACCGAATCAAGATGCCTGTCTTACTGGATTATTCTAGGAAGATATTATCAGCATAATTACCACAAATACACGCAGCTTAAACTACTTTCTGTAGAGTGGTGGACAAGAGGTCAAGGAAATCAAGAGACCGAGAAGACACGGAAATCGCACAACATCGGCGTCCAACGCGGTGTCGAATTCATAGCACAAACTAGACCGTTGCCTTCTTGGAGATTTCCACGCAACGTGCATGGGCTGCCGGTGCTCACCAATTCTCAACGAGGGGAAAATTCCAATCCGGCCTTTAGCAAAAGATTGCGATGGAACGCAATAGTGACTCGACTGTGATTTCGCATGCATACCATTCGACAAAGAAGCATGCAAATAACACTGATTAAAAAAAAAAAGAGGCAGCAAAGAGACAATGCTATACGGAAATTTAATGGGAAAAAAGTTGGTGAGTTACACCAATTTAAGTTGGTAATCTCTAAAAAGAGTTAATAAATCGCTAACTAATCAACTTAAAGTTAAATAATACAAAATCAAATTACAGTCAGTAACTGAATAATTGATTTAGCAGGGCACGATGGCCTTGGTCAAGAGCGTCGCAACTTGTTGGCCGTGGGCTAGGGTCATCCAACACAAAGAGAAATATAGAAAAGAAAAAAAGGAGAAAAATACAAAAAAAAAATCCAGAAAATAAAATGAAGATTTAGAAAAATTAAATTTTATTCAAAATGTCCATGTAAGCTCTGAGCATGCTATGTAGAATGGCCAGCATTCATGTTAGCTATTTATGTCCAAAATTGGCCGGTTGGACTCAATTGTCAAAATGCGAAAATATTTATGATTTAATTGATAAAATTGAAAGGTTTAGAATTGAATTGACAAAAGTAAAAAAGATTTAGGACTTTTGGGACAATGTTCCTTTTTTGAATTCGGCTCACTTGTTTACATGCACAATGAATGCACTTAGTAAACCAATTTTATGAACTAATACTGCTGTTTCTAGCACCACTCATCAATGTATAAGGTTCGACCCCCCCCCCCCAAAAAAAAAAAAATCCACGTATAATAGAGGGGTTTCGAAACCCTTGGTTGACTAAAGCCCACAGGAATACGGAGCATGAAGAAGACCCTTGTATAATAGAGGGGTTTGGAAAGTCTGTCGAGGCCATTCAATTGGATGGTCGGAACACAACACAAGAAGACTCGAAGTCCACGATAAGGTCTTCGCCCTCGTCCGTGAAAGTCGGAGGACATGATAATGGACAAGCGCATGTCTGATCAATCCTATCAAAGCGAGAGTTGGACTCTAGAAACAAGTTGCAAAATGTAGATGACCGGCAACTGTCAACTTCAGCAGCATCACTTTCTTGAGAAATTTCCTCTGCAAACTCCAAAACAAGAGCATCGACCTTTTGATGTTCTAGTCCACCACATAAGGTCCTCAAACTCTGCGATCAATAGCCATGGAAGTTGTTTTGATATATGGGAAGCTTCTTGTGGGAATAATCAAAAGTCCGGAATTGTAGCGGGGATACGGGAGCGGAATTATCTTCTTAGGCTCTTCATATACTACCTGTCTTGCTTTACAAATAGCGATGACAGGGTATCGACCTTAAAGTCCAACCCAGGGAAAGATGACACGATTGGTCCATGAATTTTGCCCTATATGCAATGTAGTCCCTGAACTTTTAACCTTTTAATATGATCCTTGAACTTTAGCTCGATGTATAATGTGGTCCCTGAACTTTAATTTGTTCAATGTGATCCTGAACTTTTGGTATATGTTCAACGTAGTCCTAATCTTGAATTAATTGAAGGCTAACATTGGACATTTCCGTATAGTTCAGGGACCAATTGAATACTATCAAAAGTCCCAGGGACCACATTGAACAAATTAAAAGTTCAGGGACCACATTGCGCATTGAACTAAAGTTCAGGACTAAATTGAAAAAATAAAAAGTTCATGGACCAAATTGCACATAAGAACAAAGCTCAAGGACATATGTGTCATTATCCGGCCAAAAAAAAAAAAGGTCGCCACTTTAGAGAATGGAAACTCAGATTGAAACATCACACTTTTTACCTCCAATCCTCCTCTTCTAACTCATGAAAGCCGCACAACATTCAACAAGAAATCAAGTTCAATCTTTTCCGCGATCCGGGTTGAAGCACTCGCTCAGTATGCATAAATAGAGCTCAAATGAGCAGATACACTCCAATATCATTCAGGTGGAAAAGAACATGTAGTGATAAGAAAAGCTGTAACTAGCAGACTTCTAAAATTCCAATTGCCAAAAGAGAAATTCCTTTTATGCATGGTAAATCTAACCAATAGCCATTTTGATTTGGTAAAAAAAGTCTAAAACCTACTATACAATACCCAATTCAGTACTAAACTTTTTAATTTAGCCGATTTAGTCCTAAACCTTTTGACGTTTTGTCAATGTAGTCATTTCGGCTAAATTTGGCCGAAAATTGCTAATTGAATTGGTCAAATTGATAAGTTTAATGCTAAATTTATCATCATATAGTAGGTTTAGAATTTTTTTTTAACAATTATTCCAAATTTGAATTACTGTTAGTAAGTACTAGACCATTGAGAACTTACCAGTTCGATCAACTATTAGTACCTGATGAATGATATAACCATTTTATAAGTGGTCCCCTTCATCTATTAGTAAGTTACCAACACAATAGTTTTAGCATTATTACGGTTAGATCATTAATTTTTCGGTTTTACGAGTTCCAACATTTATTTGTCAATAACATACTAACTAAATAACTAACTTATAGTTGACAAAAAAAAAATTGATTTACCAAGTTGATGTAGTTTACAAACGGTCATTGATTGTTACTAGCGGTGAGGAAAAAAAAATGGGGATCCACTCAAATCGGACCGGACCGAACCAGCTAGTTTCGGGTGATTCCAATCGAGTGCCAGTCCGGTTCCCAATTTCAATTTGCTGGAACTGGCAGTTATGGTCCAATTCTTATTTCAGGTGGGAATCACCCACTCGGACCAACCAGACTGAACCTGTGTATAAGTGTGTATATTTTATCTCAATCACATGACTTCCCAGCTCACCTCACCAATGCTCGAGGCACGACCCCAAAAGCATATTCATGTCATGTCTCTTGAAGGATTGTGCCTCCACGGGTCCTGCTCTTCCCAAACAAAACCTCCAGATATTTGCCGCACCATCGCCTCTAATCGATTTGAACGATTAGATCTTTCCTTTTCAAGTCATTCCATGGCCGTGATCACGCAGAGCCACTCGCTCGAACGAGAAATGGCCGGTCATCACTAGACTTTGGCGGCTTGTTTGCCGCTCATCTCATTCTTCCACAGCTTCCCCTCCCTTGTTCCATTGCTTGCATCATCATGCGAGAATCAGATCTCAAATCCCACCGCCGCTTCTGCTTCACATGGTAACCCTAGCCCAACACCGATTTCGGCCGTGGATGATTTGCGAAACTGATCCCTAATTATTACAGATGGATGCATTTTTCCACAAGTAGATTATAAATATGCAACAAATACATATTTGACAATCAGTGTAATCTAATCGGAACTTACGAATAAAATAACAAACTTCCGCTACAAATTTCTGGTAGATTATTAGCAATTTTATGAGTAACAACATTAATTTGTCAGTTACATACTAATGACATAATCAATTTACCAGGCGTAAATACACTTGTGGATTACGGACAGTCGCTCATTTTCACAAGTGGGCGTGGATTTGAGCTAGTGTCTTAGAAGTTGCTTGCATACTTTTCTAGTACTATTAATTAACTTGCTGTAACTTCAGAGTAAAATAAAAAAAAAAATTACCATTTTGAATTCCTAGTAGACTAATCTCAGTGGAAAATTAATTACTCTGTGAAAACTTACTACCTTAACAGCGGATATTGTTCGCATTCATGTGTTAATTAATTTCAGTGGTGACTTATTATTTACACCACCACAAGTATTTTTGAGTGGTAAATGTACACAAAAAATTTGGTAAGTTTGCAAAATTAACACATGGAAGTACTTGAACAACAGATTGCCTGCAGCTATTAATTTACCAACAATTTTGGGATTGTACCTAAAGTTTTGGGATTTTTTTTTCATGACTAAAAAAGTTCAGGGTAAATTTGAAAATGGAGCTAAAATTGAGGGGCTTTATTATGGCAAAAAAGGTTTTGGGTAATTTGTTACTGAATCATTTTTTACATAATTAGAATCCATGAAAGCATCACAGATTGTTTTTGGAATATTTTTTTTTGTGGGTCTCAGCTCCTGTAGAAAGTATGGTATTCACGCTTTTGGAGACGGTATACAGAAGTTAGCCACAGCAACAAACTTGAATTCCGACAAAAACACGAGATTGGTGCCCACCGGAGGGACCATAGAATAGCTAGCTCCACCCCAAGCTCCATGCGTTTGGATAGTTTTTGGGCAGTAGTAGTATTTGGAGTGCGGACGTCCTTCAGTTAGATAAACGTCACAAGGCAACTTCATTCTTAAGAATTTCAAAGTACCGATCAGATGAAGACTCGGATGAATGAATTTTCACACCCTTCCAGAAATCATTTAATTTCCTAAATATCTCAATCGCCATGAGATCGCGCAGCAGCAGATTAGGATCTGTCCATTGTCAGCCTAAATGCAGACTAACTTCTTGCTATTAGGGGAGAAGGTGATTTTCATCTCTCGTATCATTTGAAAGAAAGTTGGTTCAATTGATTGGTTCAGTGGTGGACCTGAGTGTGGAATTTAAAAAAGGATGTCCTACCATGTTATGTGGCGGTAAAGATTCTTTGAAAATTAAATCGAGTAATATGCTGTTTTTTATCATGTTATATAGTTTAGAGTATTTGTTGAGTACTCTTTGTTTAAGTTAAATAATTTTAGATGCAAGAAAATTTTGGCGAAAAGATCATTATGAATCGAAGACCGTAGGAGGAAATTTCTGGCAATCAAGCCGCAAGAAACATGCTCCTCCTAAAGTGGATGTGATCTGGAGGCTTACGTGGAGTCAAAATTCCGACTAGTACCAAGATCAAGTCCTAGGCAAAACATACAATCATAGTATGTTTATATTGTAAGAAGATTATTTTGCTCTAAGGTCATTCTCTTATTCTAAATCGCTAGAAATTATGATAATCTGCGGCAAGAAGCAGAAGGAGTCCATTTTCATTGGTACTGTGTTGGCTGATTGTAGATTTAGATGCTACGACCATACTATCTATGACCCTAGTTGAGTTTAAGAAAATTATAGATTTTTTTTTTTTCAATTTCCGAAAGGTGCGTTTGGTAAAAATTCTCAGAATTATTTTAATTGAATCAACCAAAAGCGTTTTCTCATTTCTAACCTGATTTCTAAAAACTTTGGAAACAACTCGTTCCTGCCAAAACACTGGGGAGGTAGTGGTGGACCCAAGTGAATCTGCCCCTATAAAATCTCTTATCGATGAGGTAGCTAAACCACACCTGAATCAGCCCTACTCATCTCTCATCTCCCTGCACATCCCTCCAGTCAACTTCATGGTGCTTTGAGCCATGCAATTCCTGGGCTTTAGTTTCGCAGCGTTACCATTCCGTTGCTTCGTATTTTGGTATCGCGATTGCATTGTGCTTCGCACAAGTCTCCTCTTCATCGAATGAAACCGACAAATCCGCGTTGCTTGCATTCAAGGCTGGGATCACCGAGAGTACCGCTCTCGGGGTGCTTAGCTCTTGTGAACAATACGGTCAGCCACTGCCGATGGTACGGCGTCACGTGCAGCCGCCGACACCACAACAGAGTCACCGCGTTGAGGTCTGAGTTCCCAAAGCTCTTCCTGGTGGTCCAGTCCTATCTCCCTCACATCGGAACCTTAGCTTCTTGAGAAATTTGTCGCTCATCAATAACAGCTTTCACCATGAATCCTCTTCCCAAATCAGTCCGTTGGTCGCCGTCTACTACTCTTATCGCTGTCAAACATATTCTCTCACAGGCGAAATTCCCAAGAACATTGTCAGGTTGCCTTAACTCTCCTTGTCCTCGAATGCATCATAACCAACTGAGTGGAGAAGTTCACTCCAGATAGTATTGGTTCATTGGTGAAGCTTCAAGCTCTTCGTTTAGCAGGCAAACCATCTAACGGGACGTTTCCCTTCTTCCATTGGAACTTATCATCGTTGGAGATCTCATAACTTGCTTACATTCCATAAGGCGGGAGTCTTCCTCAGTCTCTAGGCCTGACTGACCAAACTGACATCACTTGCTTTAGTATATTACTCGTTGTTGCCAGGTACGGTTCCCCCTTCCCTCTACAACTTATCTTAATTGTTAATATTCGACATAGGATTTAACCAATACATGGAAGTCTTCCCATTACAATAGGCTATTAGTGCTCCCCAACTTAACATTTTTCAGCATCACCTCAAACCAGTTTGTTGGATCAATCCCTCTGTGGATACCTAATAATGCCACAAATCTACAGAAAGTTCAACTCTCAAGAAACAACTCTCAAGGAATGTACGTACTTCTCTTGAGAGTTTGCGTAACCTTCAATTCTTGAACGTTCACCAGTTAACCACCTTGGAAGTGGCGGATCTGGTGACTTCATCTTCCTTTGCTCATTAACCAACATCACTAGCTTAATCGGCTTGTCTATTGCTGATACAGGCTCGGTGGGTTGTGCCGAATGCGTCGGTAATCTCCGCATTAACGTATGACACGGTTGGCATTGGGCATGAATCCTATTTTTGGAGATTTTCAAAATACCATCGGCAATCTTGTACACTTGGAAGTCTTGTTCATGGAAGGCAACATTCTTTCGGGTGCTATCCGGCTGTTTAGTGTGGGATTCGTAATCTTCAAAATTTAGTCATTCTAGATCTCAGCAATAACAATCTAACAGGGGTGAATTCGCGTCCTCTTTGGAGAAGGATGAAGAAATTGCTTACATTATATCTTGATGGGAATCAATTTTTACGGGCAGCATTCCTTCCGGATTCACTGTGAGATGAAAGATGTGCTAAGTTTAACATGATCTGGATGCTTCTCTACACGATCTCTAGTGGTTAATATGGCCCAGCTATTAATCATCATCTATTTATGGGATTGTCTGACACGCATTTTGAGTGGGAGTCGCCTTCCAGCAAAAGTAGGAGATAGAA
>JAGVVM010002965.1:0-36282 GCA_019149425.1 Psidium friedrichsthalianum
GGGGCAGCAGAGGGAACAGATGAGGCCTGCGGCCGCTACTAAAGGGAAAGGCACACTAGCTTGAAAAACACAGGTAAGAGGGAACTGATTAGGGCATATTTTATTTGTTTAGCTTGTTAAGGCACAAGGAAGGAGCAGATCTACACTAGCCCTGAAGGGCAATGATATAACGAGGTCGTATGAGGGAGTGGCCTTGCACGTTCGCCCCCCGACGCTCGCCCTGACAAAGACACCGGCAACGCCACCTCCCCCCCCGCCCTAAAGCTTGGTTAAAATCCGAGCTTCATCACATTCGGCAAGGACCCACTTCGTTGGTTGCTACTGGATAGGTCGCAGCCTATTCTCCCCCTGTCAGAAGAGATGCGCGCCAGCATCCGCCATTTCGATACCCACCCCAACCCTTCCCCTCCGCCCTCACCCTGCCCGCCCCCCTCGCGCCCCTACACCCCGCCCCCCGCCCTCCTCCCGCTCCCCACTTGTCCCCCCCCTCTCCCTTTTCTAGTACGGATGTGTGCTTCCAGTTCCCAACCGCCCCCCCATTAAAGCATTCATTCAAACCTCAGCTCCTGTGCCCCCTCTCCCCCACCTTCTTACAGAAAGTCCTTGCTTCCTGTCATCATTTGTGCCACCCACTCCTTCCTCCGCCCTGTACTTCCGCATGCCCAGCCCCACCCCCTCCCCCCCCGCTCACCCCCTCCCGAGTCCACTTCCATCACCCACCCCAAGTCCTCCAAACACTATTACTAAGAATTATAAAGCTGAAAAGATAATGGTGATAAATAGCACCCCCACCACCCCCCCGAGCCACCCCCCTCCCCGGGCCCGCTATAACCAAGTTCATTCTCTTCTCCCTCCCGTACACACCCTCCCCCCTCCCTCACCCCACACCCCTCACATCTCCCCCCCCTCCACCCCCACTAAAGTTCCTCGTCCCCCCCCCCGCGTGTCCCCGCCGTGATAGCTCCTCCCTCCCCCCCCCCCCTCATGTCCCGCCCCCCCGCCCCCCATGCCTATTTTAGTGTCAACAAATAGGCAGCTCGTAATTCCGTCCTCCACCAGCCAGCGCCCGCCCCCCTGTCCCCCCCCCCTTTTGTTATTTTTTTTTGATTTTCAATCCAACACATCCCTACCCTCCTCACACCATGACGATAATTCAAGAAAAAATCCCCCACCACCCGCCCCAGCACCGCACAGCCCCCAAACAAAATCCACTCATCCACCAAACACGCCCCCCCCCACACTCGCATCTTCCCTTCGTCTCTCTTGTCTTGTTTTTTTTTATTTTATTGGGGGGGGTTGTTGGCAGCCCTACTTCGCCGAGGTGCGGAGGGTTCAAATCGGTCTGCAGCGCTCCCATAAAGTACTAATTAAATTACTTAAATTAAAAAAAAAAAGGAAAGATATGTAAAAATAAACCATAAAATTAACAACAGCAAAAAAGAATTAAAATAATATAGAATAATCACACACACTACCCTCCACCATACGCTCATACCCAACCAACTCAGCCACTCCCCGTCTAACCTCGCCCCAAATCTCATCACTCTCACACTAACACCCACCCCAAAGCATAACTCAACCATTTAATATATAATTGGAGATAAAAATAACTACCCCCAACAATGTCATTCAAAAAAAAAAAAAAAAAAAAAAAAATGCGCCCGTGAACTCTCCCTTTCACTACGGCTATCTCGCGCCTTCACCGACGATTACCGTTAACTCAAATACCCGCCTCCATGGCTCCCTCAACCTCTCCGCACACTGTGCAACCCCGTCCTCAACTCTGCCCCCCCAACCCTCTGCCCCCCCCTCCCCCGGCCCCACTCTCCTCACGCCCCACTGCCACGCGCGCAACCAGTATCTACGAGTATGTTCAGTACTAAGACAAAAAGAAAGCAAGAACCACAAACCAATAGCTGAAAATAAAGAGTTAGTTACCCACCAGTGGTCCCTTACCCACCCGCCCTCCCCGATGTTAATTATCCCCCCATCTCCCCCCCCCCCAAGCCCCCCCGCATCTCCGTCGCGTCCGTGTCCGCGTCTTGCGACGCTTTCCCAAGTGGTCATGAAGGCCCTCCACCCCCTTCGGTGGTGGAGTTGTCCAAAACGACTGCGGATTTCTCTGCCTCACCTCCCCCCACATCCCTCCGACAGGAAGCTCGCACCTCGCCACTAAGGTGGGTGGGTCAGTGTAATAGTGTAGTTCATCCTAAGCAGCCCCCCTCCCCCTCCTCCCCACCCGGAGTGTCCTCCCGCATCCCTCCTAGTTGAGGTTAACTTGTCGCGCCCCCCCCCCCCCCCTCCCTCTCGTCACCTGCTCCACTCCCCCCCCCTCCCCACCGCCCCCCCCCCCCCCCCCCTCCCCCCCCCCTCCCACCCCCCCTCTCCTTCCTCTCCCCCCCTCCTCGAGACCTCCCCCCCCCCTCCCCCTCCGCTGTTAACACCCCACCCAAACTTATTGTTTCCTCGGGCTCCCCCACCCCCCACCCCCCCCCTGCCGCTCCCTTTCCCTAAGTAGTCCGTCATAGTGGTGTCTCGAAAAAGAACAAAAAACCCGGGCGCCCGCCCCCCCCTCCATCGCGTCCCCCCTCCCCTTTATCAATCCCCCCCTCGACCCCATCCCTCTCTGCGACCTACATTAACCTATAACAGTATTTCTCTACCTCCCCCCCGTCTGCCCCCCACACCCCCTCTTCTACCCCTCCACTTTCTATCATACCCATACTCGCCCCCGCCTCCTCTCCCTCTTCTCATCCTGCAAACTAAAAAAAAAATCCCTTGTCCACCCTTACGGGACCCCATCCACGTCCTCCTCCCACGACCCTCAAACAGCCCCCAAATCTACACTCCCCCCCCTACCAAAAAAAAGAAACGGCGACACTTCTCTTTTTATTTCTCTAACCTAAAAAAATAAAAAAAAAAAAAAAAAAACAAACACAAAATCCGCTTTAACACCGTTCGTCCCCACCCACCACCCACTCCCCCCGCCCTGTCTGCCCGACCCCTGTCGTGCGGCGACGGCCCTAAAATTGGCCCTCCCTCCTCCCCCCCCCCTGGGTACCGATGGTATACGTAGCAGCCATCCCTGCTCAACCTACCTCTCCTCTTCCCTCTCCCCCCCTGGCCCATTCCAAGAAAAAAAAGGATCCCCCCACCCCCCGCTCCCGCCCCCCTCGCCCCCCACCACCCCCCCCTCCCTCCTCGCCCCCCCCGCCCCCCCCCCCCCCCCACCTCCCCCTCTAACCCGTCCTACGTAACCCCCCCCCGCCACCCCCCCTTCCCCCCCCCCCACACCCCCTGCCCCCTCCACCTCTCCCCTCCCCCCCAGTCCTTCGTTACATTTAGGCCTCCCCCCCGCCGCCTCCCCGGCCCCTCCTCCCATTTCCTCCCCCCCTCCCCCCCCCACCTACTACTCCCGAATGGGGAACCTCAAGCCCCCCCTCTCCCCCATCCCCGACCCCCCCGCAACCGCCACCCCTCGCCCCCCCTCTTTACCCCCCCGCCTCACCCCCTCTTTCCACCCCTCCCCCCCCCCTCCATTTGATCCCCCGCCCCCCCCCCCTCCCCTACTTCTCCCCACCACCCTGGACCCCTAATGTAGTACCCGCCGTTCTGGACCTCCTACCCACACCCCTTCCTATGTCCCGCCCTCCACCTACCCCCCCGGTCCCGTCGCTCCCCCCCCCCTACCTTAGCCGCCCTAAGTTTCTAACACCCCCCCCCCTCCCCGCGCCCCCCACACTCCCTTCTCTCCTCCCCTTCGCGCCCCCGCTCCCCCTCCCTCCCCGCTTCCTCCCCCCGCATCCCCCCCCCCTCCCCCGCCGCCCCCTTTCCAACGGTCGCGCCTGTGTCTACTCTTCTTTTCCCTTTACACCCCTCCCCCGCCCCGCTCCCCCCCCCCCCCCCCCCCGCCCCCCCCAACGGTGCGCCCCCTCACCCCCCCCCCTCTCCTCCACCCTGCACCCCCCCCCCTCCCGCCCCCCAACCCCCCCTCTTCCCCCTTCCCTCCCCCTCCCACCCCCCTCATCCGCGCTTACCCTGGTTCTTCCAAAGAAAAAAAAACAAATCAGCGGCCCCTTCCGCCTCCCCCCCCCTCCTTCCCCCCCCCCGCACTTCACACCCCCCCCCCTCCCCCCCCCTTTCCATCCCCGCCCGCCTCTCCGCCCTCTTTTTGGCGTACTGTTCGGGTAACTCTTCACACGTACTGTTCCCACCGGCTAGAGACCAGATCTAGCCCAACAGGTCCTGCAAATAACTACTGGATGCAAATTTTCCAGATTCCGACGAAGATGCAATCCTCGTATATTTGCCGCATCAAATCCACATAAAATTGGTCAAGCGCATCTAAAGAGGCTTGAGAGGCTTACCTGATGTCCCACATAGTTCAGCTCCTCTGCGAAATGAGTTTACAAGCTCAAGCAACGAACCGGTAAGCTTGAAGTCACCTGGGAATTCAGTAGCGAAGCTTCAAGGCACCTCGTGGTCGCAGCAGAGACAAAGGGCCCCTACACGTGGTTTGTCTTCTGTCGCCCCTACACGTCCGTTTCCGCTTCGAATATACTAGGAACCTGATTATTCGGAGACTCCGTCTGGTTCTGTTTTGCAATCTCCTCGCATCCCAAGGCCTGATTAAATCATCTGCATGATAAAAAATGTGGCTTCTCTCCTTCCTCCACCAGAAAGAGAGACCTCATTTTTGTGTCCTCTATGGTATTTATAATGCATTAGCCCTCAGTCAGTGTGGTAGCCTCCAACGTGAATGAACGGAGGAAAGAAACGTCACCTTCCTCCGTTCTAAATACTTGATAACGAACACGAAAGTGATGCAAGCAGAAAAAAAAAACAAAAAGAAATGAAAAATCACGTCACAAATGTGTGGTGAAAAAGCGCGTAATTCATACAACGTGTAATTGAGTCATGAACGGGCAGAACTTTACGTCGCCGGAACACGAGCTCAAGATAAAAGACTAGCAACCTCAAAAGAAACCGACCCAAAATCGATGCCGACAATTGAACACACAATGCTATAGAAACCTACACGATTAGCGCTCGAAGGCAAAAAGAATCAAGGCATGGTCAAAGTAATAGGCTGCGATTCACCAACAAAGACCATCTCAGATTCACCACGCGAGCCCAGAGGGAAGACCCGCTGGAGATCAAGAGAAAATCCGGATCACTAACCATTATCGGGGCCCCCTTTTTTCTCCATTGCCATTCTAGCTGTTTCAGCATAAAGTCTTCACTTGGGGACAACCTCATGTCTCTCATCTTTTTTTTTTTCACGCCGTCCGTTGGGAAAGACAAGAAAGACCCCAAGCTCGCGATTCCGTTCTGTCCATGGCATGGTGTTCTGGACCTCCAGCTTGGGTACGTTTTATCTCCTCGAACCTACCACGCATCGAAGCCATCCATTCCTTGTTTGAAACTACATAACCCATGCCCTTTCCACGATTCCGGGAGGTATCGTTTGGACTCTGACTCTGAGCATCATTAGCTCCCTCAAGCTGCAACGAAGGAATTTCTGGTAAGCTCGGCTATGTTCATTTGCCCTCCGTCCTCGAGCATCTGAACGAAACTCCCTTGTTTCCGTTTCTTTGTCTGCGTCCAATTCTATGTGATCTCAGTCTCTGTTCCATCCCCTATTTTAAACACCTTCTCTTGTACTATTGTGTTGGAATTGTTGCAAGAAACAGGCAAGAACAACTCCAAAAATAATATAAAACAGCTGGCTGAGGCGCGGACTAGGTCGCTCTCTTAAGACGATTCGCCCCCTTCGGAGAATTACCACCGGTGCAGCAAGGTTATTAACGCGTCGCCTCCAGGATACAACAGCCCAGCTTTCACTGTTGCTTCAGTCGTAATCTGCACAAACGAATGAAGCAGAAGCTTCACTCGATACCTTACCAAAATGCCCACAAGTCTAAGTGTTTAGAAATCAGAAAAGAGAGTTTTTGAGAGTTCTATCTTGAAAAGTGAGGAAGATATCTCCTTTTATAGGTGAAGAAAAATAGCTGTTGGAAATCTGTTACAAAAAATAAATCCGAAATTTTTTCAGAAATAAAAGTGCTGCAATAAAAGAAATGTAACTGTTGGGAAGTAATGAAGAATATGACTGTTGCCCAACAGTTATATTTTGCAGAATAAATAGTGACATGCTATAGTCCCATATGAGCTCCGGGGGAGGCCGGAATGCTGTCACTGAGCATCCGTAAATTTGGAAACTCGTATCTCCCCCACTTGTCTTCCCCCCTGCGCGTGCGAGTCTTAAACTCAAGCACATCTTACTTAAAGGCCAAGGAGCGTTACTTTATATACTCCTTAAAGTTCTTTACAATGGCCAATGTGGGACAAAAACTCTCCAAAAGTTTAAGTATGTAAGAAAGTTTTTTCTTTCCATTTTCAAGCAATGTGGACTAAAGTACTTTATAATTTTACTCAAAACTTCAATGCTTTTTCAAAACCATTCTTGAAAAACAAAGAGAATTTTTGTTAAAATACTCCAACAATCCCCCACTTATTTTAATAAAAAATTCACAACTTAGACAGTGGGCAAAAGGTGAGAGTCTCATGCATTGTGAAAGTGGCTCTGCCTTGAAACCTTCACTTAGTGTTTCAGTCTTCCCGAATTAGAGCCAAAGTGGACTCAGCCTTGAAACGATGGCTACTTAAGGATACGTAGAAGTCATCACACACATGAGAATCAAGGTATCCTATACCAAGCTTCATAAGCCAGCACGTTATGGCCATGTGCTTTATCCCAGTTTTCATGAGTGCTCTAGAGAATTACCCTGATTCTCATAGGAAGCGGCCTCACTTCCACACTCATATAGGTGAGTCTATCAAGGATGCTCTCGTAACTATTACATCCCACCCGTATGGGCTATAGAACTCATTAAGAGATTACTATGAATCTCAACCTCCAATATCGTTACGAGAAACATGTACTTACACCATAGGGAGGGACATTGTCATAAGACAAAAGTAGTACATGTATAAAACCAGCCACTCTATAATTCGTTGGTCTCCTTACCTAGTTCTTGGATCTCCAGTCCCTAGGAGGTTGTATCCTTATAGGTGACTTATACATTCTTGGGCTTAAGTCCCATCCCCTCGATGTACACCAGATCTTTTCTCTAGCTAGAGCTTTTGTAAGTGGATCAGCGAGATTATCGCCTGATCTCACATAATCAATATTAATCGCACCTTTGCTAAGGTAAGATCTCACAGTACTGTGTTTTCTTCTAACTGATCTGGATTTTCCATTATAATACTTACTTTGCACTCTGCCAATGGCTGCAGTGCTATCACAGTGAATCAAGATAGGTGGCACTGGTTTTTCCCACATAGGCATTTCGAACAATAGATCTCGTAGCCAACCTGCTTCTTCACTTGCCGAAGCCAAGGCAATTAGTTCGGCTTCCATGGTGGATTTGGCAATTATCTGTTGCTTCTTGGATCTCCAACATACAGCTCCACCACCTAATGTAAACACATAGCCTGTTGTTGACATGGAATCTCCAGATTGAGAATTCCAATCTGCATCACTAAAACCTTCAAGAACAGCTGGTTGCCTTTGATACATCAACCCATGGTTAATAGTTCTTTTAAGATAACCCATAACACGATACATGGCATTCCAATGTTCAAGACTAGGTTTACTTGTAAATCTACTAAGAACACCAACAACGTATGCAATATCAGGCCTTGTGCAATCAGTAGCATATCTAAGACTGCCAATTATACTTGCATATTCTTTTTGATTCATAACATCAACATCAAGCTTAGTAAGATATAAATGATTTTGAGGATCAAAAGGAGTGCATGCAGTTTTGCAATCAAAATATTTGTATTTCCTTAAAATTTTCTCAACATAATGAGCTTGATCAAGAAATATGCCATCACAAGTTCTAGTAATTTTCATACCTAGAATCACATCAGCTTCACCCAAATCTTTCATTTCAAAATTCTTTTTTAACAAAGATTTGGTGAATTCAATAATTCTCATGCTAGTGCCGAAAATTAAAAGATCATCCACATACAAGCAAATGATAACATGCTCACTATTTTCAGATTTATAGTAGATGCATTTGTCACTTTCATTTGCTTTAAACCACCGGCTAGAACACATTGATCGAATTTATCATGCCATTGCTTGGGAGCCTGTTTCAACCCATATAGGGATTTAGTTAACTTGCACACCTTGCTCTCATGCCCTGGTTGGACATAAACCTTCCGGTTGGTCCATATAAATCTCTTCTTCTAATTCCCCATTTAGGAAGGCTGTTTTAACATCCATTTGGTGAATCTCTAAGTTATGAATCGCTGCTATAGGCAATTAAAAGCCTAACGGATGTTATTCTAGTGACTGGTGAGAAAGTATAAAAAAGTCAATATCCGCTCGTTGTTTAAACCCCTTTGCAACCAACCTTGCTTTAACTTATCAACTGTACCATCAGGTTTAAGCTTCTTCCTTAGAATCCATTTACAACCTATGGATTTACAACCCGGAGGTAAGTCAACTAACTTCCATGTTCTATTAGCCATTAGAGACTCTATTTCATCATTTATAGCTTCTTTCCAAAGGTCAGAGTCTGGTGAAGATAAAGCTTCTTCTAGGGTAATAGGACTTCCCTCAACATTATATACAAGGTAGTCAGGGCCAAAGTCTTTCTCTATCCTTGCACGTTTGCTCCTTCTATGTTCTTCGTTTCTTACGCTAAGAGGTTGCGAAGAACTTGCCTCTTGTCTAGGTTGGGATGATTCTATGGTTTCGATTTCTTCACCCCCACTATCTTTGGATTTATAAGGAAACTTATCTTCATGAAATATCACATCCATAGATTCAACCACAACATTGTTTTTAAGATCAAGACACCTATAAGCTTTACTATTTAGAGCATAACCCACAAAAACACAACGTGATGCTCTAATTCCCAATTTAGGAATTTTAGGGTCAGAAATCCTCACAAAGGCTAAGCAACCCCAAACTCTAAGGTGTTCTAAATTTGGTTTTCTATTTCTCCACAACTCATAAGGAGTTTTGAGGATTTTCTTTCTAGGTGTTCTATTAAGAGCATAGTTTGCAGTCAAGAGAGCTTCGCCCAAAGATTCTTAGGTGCACCAGAGCTAGCAAGCATGGCATTAGTTAAATTGATCAAGGTTCTATTTTTCCTTTCAGCCACGCCATTAGAGGCTGGCGAATAAGGAGGGGTAGTTTCATGAACTATCCCTAAAGATTGGATATATGTGATAAGGTCTAAGGAGTCATATTCCATGCCTCTATCACTTCTCAATCTTTTTATCTTTCTATCAAAACGATTTTCTACTTCCTTGATAAACACAGTAAGCATTTCAAAAGCATCACTTTTATTTTTCATGAGATAAACATAACAATATCTAGAAAAATCATCAATAAAAGTGATAAAATACATTTTTCCACCACGTATCAAAATGCCTTCAAATTCACATATATCTGAATGAACTAACTCTAGTAATTTAGAATTTCTTTCGACTTTGTGGTGAGGTTGTTTAGTGATTTTGGTCATGCTACAAAATTCACATTTCTCAAGTTCATTATGCAACTTAGGCAAAAGTCCTACATGACTCATATCTTTAAGGTATTTGCCATTTATGTGACAAAGGCGAGCATGCCAAGTATTCACACAAGACACAATATAAACGGAAGTAGAAGTCTTATTCATTTCAACATTGAGTTTAAACATACCATCACATGCATAGCCTTTACCAACAAACATACCGTTCTTTGACAGAATAAATTGATCGGACTCGAAAGTCTGCTTGAATCCTGCCTTGTTGAGGAGATAACCTGACACCAAGTTCTTCCTAATATCCGGAGTGTGTAGCACGTCCTTAAGGGTCAAAATTCTGCCCGAGGTAAACTTACGAACAACATCCCCCATGCCTAAGACTTTTATGGAATGAAAATCACCAAGTAAAACCTTTTTGTCTTTTTCTACCGGGACATAGTTTTGAAACAAATTTTTGTCATGACAAACATGTCTAGATGCCCCGGAGTCGGCCCACCATCCTTCTTCACTTCCAACCAAATTTATTTCCGAAATCATAGCAACAAGTGGTTCTTCGGTAACATTAGCTTGTGGCGTTGAACCGAATTTCCTATAACGACAATTTCTAGCATGGTGCCCTTGTTTTCCACAAATAAAACATGCACCATTTGCAAAATTATTGTTGCTAGAGTTGTTATTTGAATTTTTATTTTTCTTGTTGCTATTTCCACGGTTGGAAGATTGGCCTTGATTCCACTTCTTCGAGGTAAAGGAAGAATGTTGATTTTTAAAACCTTTGTTTTTCATATGCTTGCCTCTAGCATTCAAAAAATTATTTTGCCTTTGAAAATTATTTTGACCCTTAGGAGCGCTATCACTCGACGTTAGGAAGTTTATCTTAGCACCATTACCATTGGCATTACCGTTACCTTGGTGGCTATTGGCATGTGTGTTGTTGGCAAGAGCTTCGTTCTTCTTGTCTTGCTTTCTAGCTTCCTCCTCAATTTGAAGCCGCGCCATGAGGTTGACAATCGACAATTCTGATTGCTTGTGGCGTAGGCCTTTTTGGAATTCTTTCCATGAATTCGGCAACTTGTCTATGATGGCAGCCACTTGCATTTGTTCGTCTACTTTGATTCCTTCGGAGATGATTTCATGTACAATCATCTGAAGGTCGTGCGTCTGAGCTACAACCGACACGTTCTCCGACATCTTGTAGTTGAAAAAACGGCTACACGCGTACTTCTTTTTTCCGGCTTCTTCGGTGTCGTATTTTTGCTGCAATGCTTTCCACATTCTCTTGGCAGAATTGTAAGTATGAGAATAATAATCATAAAGCTCATCCGAAAGACAATTGAGCAAATAATTACGACAATCTTCTTCATCATTTTCCCACTTCGTTGCATACTTTTCATGCTCCGCCAACTCCTCCTCACTCATATTTTTTGTATCTACCTTCTTTGGATTTTTGGCAGTTAAAATCCACACTACCTTCATCAACTTAAGATAGAACAATACCTTGCTAGCCCATCTTTTGAAGTTTTGACCACCAAAACGGAATGGCTTATTCAAGTCATTCGAGTTGGTAGCAGGAGCAGCAGAAGTCATGGTGGAATCCGCCATCGAGGAATCGTCTTAAATTGTTGGAATTGTTGCAAGAAACAGGCAAGAACAACTCCAAAAATATAATATAAAACAGCTGGCTGAGGCGCGGACTAGGTCGCTCCCTTAAGACGATTCGCGCCCCTTCGGAGAATTACCACCGGTGCAGCAAGGTTATTAACGCGTCGCCTCCAGGATACAACAGCCCAGCTTTCACTGTTGCTTCACTCGTAATTCTGCACAAACGAACGAAGCAGAAGCTTCACTCGATACCTTACCAAAATGCCCACAAGTCTAAGTGTTTAGAAATCAGAAGAGAGAGTTTGAGAGTTCTGTCTTGAAAAGTGAGGAAGATATCTCCTTTTATAGGTGAAGAAAAATAGCTGTTGGAAATCTGTTACAAAAAATAAATCCGAAATTTATTTCAGAAATAAAGTGCCGCAATAAAAGAAAATGTAACTGTTGGGAAGTAATGAAGAATATGATTGTTGCCCAACAGTTATATTTTGCAGAATAAATAGAGACATGCTATAGTCCCATATGAGCTCTGGGGGAGGCCGGAATGCTGTCACTGAGCATCCGTAAAATTCAGAAACTCGTATCTCCCCCACTTGTCCTTCCCCCTTTGCGCGTGCGAGTCTTAAACTCAAGCACATCTTACTTAAAGGCCAAGGAGCGTTACTTTATATACTCCTTAAAGTTCTTTACAATGGCCAATGTGGGACAAAAACTTTCCAAAAGTTTAAGTATGTAAGAAAGTTTTTTTCTTTCCATTTTCAAGCAATGTGGGACTAAAGTACTTTATAATTTTACTCAAAACTTCAATGCTTTTTCAAAACCATTCTTGAAAAACAAAGAGAATTTTTTGCTAAAATACTCCAACAGTTGAAAAAGTGGATCTTTGGAAAATTCTTAAAGGGGCCCGAGTTGTTCTAAACCTCCATAGAGCTTCTCGTAACACGGAAGTCTTTTTCGACTATCATTTCCTGGGGAATCCTTTGGAAATCATGTGCCGATCTTCAGTCTTTGTTCGATCTCAGATGTGGTGCTGTTGATCATGGGTGTGTTCTTATAGTGTTTCCGAAGTTTGCGAGACATGTTACTTGTTTGGTGCTTGCGTTGTTTCAGATTCATTATAGTTTAGTTTACTCTTCACCATAATTGTTGATACCGTAATATTGTCTTTCAATGATTTGGTATTTCGAAAACGACATATCGTGTGGAAAGACGCCACTAGTAAATCCCGAAATGCGGTAAGAAGAAAACGACATACCGAATGATAAGATGGTGCTTTTTCATTCGAAAAGTTTAAAAGAAAGTGTAAAGAAATACCGAATGAAGGATATAATGCGCTTGAATTCGATAAGTCTCGATTACACGATGTGGAGATTGTATCCCGAAATTCGGGAAACACGGAGCAAAACTCACAGGCGCGAACAGATTTTTGAAGTTAAGAGATATTATTCAAAAAGGTCAGTTAACCATGCGGTTACAAGTTGTGGAGGACATAGGTCCCGATTTGCACAGGTCTGTTATGAAGATCATGGGTTAAAAAGAGACGAGCAGCGGCGCTAAAATTCAAAGATTTGAAATCAAAGAATAACCGCTTAAGCGGTTAGAACTGCAAGAAGAATAAGTATCCAGAAGAAAGGAGAGAGACCCCCACAACACAAGCCAAAGAAAATGCTCCGTTTCTTTCAAGTTTTACAATCCTATTTACCGCTTAGTTTTCTTGCACTTTCCATTCATTGTACCTTCAAATTCCAGTAATTTACTTTCCGTTCACAACAAGTAAGAGTATTGTAATAGTAGATTATCCAACTTTCAAAATATTTCCATCAATCATTGCCCAATCTGCATTATTCTTCCAATTTCTCCGTGAGAACAGAGCCACGAACCCGCACTAATAAAAATCGAAGAATGAATTTGATGAAAGATGTTCCCTATACAAATCGTGCGAACAATAAAGGCAATGACAATGAGCTCTCACTTGATGGTGGATTGGACATGTGACACGAGATGGATACTCGTGTTTTATATCCTTACAGAGAAGCTCAATTTTTTTTTGGAAAAGCTAAATCGAACGCATTAGAAAGTAAGGAGGGTATGTTATGCTTTGTTTCGGCCAATTCATGTGAAAAGCACCAACTTCAACCCAAATTTCAATTCTGGCCCCAACTTTTTTTGTCCCATAAAAAATACCAATTTTTTCTCGGGTCTCAATTTCTTGCCCAAACTTTTTTTGTCTCACTAAAAAAAAAAACCTCCAACTTTAGCTCGTGTCTCTATTTTGACTCGAATTTTTTTTTTTTTTTGGTCTCATGAAAAATGCACAAACTTTCAATTGGTGCCCAAAATTGAACCCGTCGCATTTCCGTCAAGAATCTGCTGGGTACATGGGAGGCAACACGTCAAATATTTATTGGGGCATAAGTGGACGAAAATCTTGATGGGGATTGGATTTGGGTGCCAACTAAAAGTTGGTGTTTTTTTTTTTACGAGACGACAATAAGTTAAGTTGGGATCCAACATAAAACCAATGCCTTTTTACGAAATGAAAAAAGAAATGGGCCAGAATTAAGGCAAGGCCTTAAATTTGTGCTATTTTATGAAGAAAAAAAAAATTGGGTCAAAATTAAGAGCAGACCTAAAGTTGGCGTTTGTTTATGGGAATTAGGGCCTTTCTTTTGCTGAATTTCTCTTGTTTAGTCTTCTCGATCAGATCTTCATAGCTTTCCAGATAATAACAAGTACTCGTCAATGCGCAAAATAAGTCAGGAAGTTTTTCCTTTTCCTTTATGTTATGGAAATACGAACGATCGTTCATCACATGTGACAGATTAATTAATGCTTAGTTCTAGACACATTCGTATCCCTTATGAGTGGCGTGGCTCCTTATTCCCTGGAGATGTCAGTGCCCTCTCTCTAGGCTTTCAACGAACTGAGATCCTTAAGAGTTCTCAAAGGCCTCAACGATTTCAAAGCTCCAAGTCCAGGTGGATATAACAATTTATCCTACAAAAAGCCGTGGCCCATCGTAGGACATGAAATAGAGGATGCTATCCCTTGTTCCGAAGGACCCGAATCCATTCCGCTTCACGAGTTTCAGACTCATCTCCTGCTGCAATGTTTTATATAAGATCATATTGAAGTTACTTGCAGAAAGAATCAACTATGTCCTTCTTTCGGTTGTTGGTCTCAACCAAACTGCTTTCATCTCGGGCCAACAGATCTCAATTTACTCTGCTTTGCTAGGAACTCCTTCACAACTACCATAATGGTGACAAAGGCAAGCGTGTGGCAATAAAAATTGATCTCATGAAAGCTTATGACATGGTCAAATGGGAAGTGGTACTCGGGGTCCTCGGAGCTATCAATACACCCCAGCACTTGATTGATCTAATAGCTCAATGCATAACTAAACCAAGGTTTCTCATAAACCTTAACGGTGAACAGGTTGGCTACTTTGCTGGTACCAACGGATCAGGACAAGGTGGCCCGCTCTCCCCTTATTTGTTTGTCTTGGTTACAGTATGCAAAGCATCTTTCTCCAACGGGAAGCATAATCGAAATCATGAAAGACCAGCTAAATGTTCTCCGATTTCAGTTTGCTCCACAGACTTTACTAATAACAATAAAAAAAAAATATCCAATTGAGTCAACAGTCTTTTAGCTATCACACGACACCCATCGACATTCACTGAAAGAAATTAAGATTCTCAACAGCCGGTCATAGCTTTCTTTTCACTGATGCTCTATGTCAAATAAGACTCCCAGAGACGAGATTACAAAAACATTAGAGAGTTTGTTGGGCTATCAAAGACCGAACAGGTCCCTCAGCCCATCTAGTTAAATAAAATTGCAAAAAACCGAAAGGAAGAATAAAAGACGAGAGGACAAATCGATGATCGGTGGTTGAAGACGTGAATGTCAGTTGCAAGTGATTAGTAAGAGCCTCTGTTGTCTTTTCCTCTTACAAGTTAGTTTTATTTCTCAGAGTCTCTAAATTTGGAGGCCTACCTGTGTTGACTTGGCCGGTGACTTCTGGCTCGGTCTGAGGCTGTCCAATAGTGAAAATTATGTCCCTCGCGTCTCCAGGAACAGGTAGGATTTTGTGGGTCGCAATTGGAACTTTTCGTCAGTAGTGTATTGATTTTTCAAAGTTTTCAGAGGCTTCCATACGTTAAACGCGACCAGCCGTGTACTGTGCCAAATTTCGTCAGTTGCCGGCCAGCTTTTGGGTCGGAGCAGCTTTGAGTTTTCTAATACTTCGAAAAAGCTTTCTCTTGATTAGTAGAGTGTTATGATGCCCCAAAATTCGCCGGGCAATATGAGCTTACTGCTCTGTTCGCAACAGCAAGTTTGATGCTTGTGTGGCCTTCTTTTTCCAAACCATGACCCTGAAAAATAAGTGGCCTTCTTTTTCCAACCCATGACCCTGAAAAATAAGTTCGCCTTTTGTAGAGTATTAATTGTCACATTAATGCTTCTTTGATAGGATTTTGAAGGTTTCCTGTGATCCAAATTTTTATTGTCGCCTACCATGGGACAATTCCCCAACCCCATGTGCGCAGGATTACACATTGTATCCATTAATTGCTTTATAATTGATTGCCATTGACTAAGTTATGTTTGAGAGGCTATCGATTTACGAGGTAATAAGAATTAGTGAAGCAACATCCTTAGTTGAAGCCATGTAATAATCAAATTTGTAGGCTCTACGTATTTGGCGAAAGATCTTTCGTCACGGACATTTCCAGCGAAACAACTAAAAAAGTGAATAAGCTCTTAAGGGCACTACCAAAGGAGTGGATTCATATAATGCCACCAATATGCAAAACAATGAGAATTCAATCCATCACTATGGATGAATTGGTAGGAACCTTGATGTTTATGATGATCACTTAATGAAGAAACCAACAGCAAAGGCAAGAAAGCTATTGCTTTCAAAGCTGATTGTAATCATGCATGTGGACTGACGTCATCCAGAGATGAAGATGATGAAGACTTGACACTTATAACGAGAAAATTCAAAAGTTTATGATGAGAAAATGGAAGAACTTCAAAGAAAGAAGGCAAATGAGGCTCTCCGAAAGGAATAGATTCTCCGAAGGAAAAGATGAAAACCAAAGGAAAGAAGTTGTTTGCTACAAATGCAAAAGTGTGGTCATGTTAATCAGAGTGTCCACTCTGAAGAAGAAAAAGGGCAAAGTAGAGAAGAAGAAACGTGCATTGAAAGCAAAAACTTAGAGTGACACCGAATGCAAAAACGAGTGTTGAAGATGTCACCCAAGCAAACATATATCTCATGGCCGAAATAGAAATAGACAAGAAATTGAGGTAAATGCTCCTAATTAATTTATGAGGGAATGCAGGACTTCTTAAAAGAGATCTTCAAGGAACACGAAAGAGCTTCAAGAAATTCTCTAAGTGAAGAAGGGACATTTCAAAACTAAAATGATGAATGTGCCAAAAGGGCGTGTTAGTTTACGCTAATTAGACAATTAGCACAACAAAGTCCATGAACCCAAATCTTAGGTTCGTGTAAGTAAAGCGACCTCCTATGCATTAGTTGGCTCTTAACCAGCCTTTAAAAGATAATAATTTTTAGGACTTCAATAGAGAAAAGGAAAAATAAAAATAAATAAAAAATATAATAGCCCAATGGCAATATTCCGCATCTCAACCCTCCAAAAGGGTCTCTCTAAGTACCAACCTTTCTAGTCTCTCATCCCTGAATCCCACGATCACTGGACCGACCAACATGTTGTGAATTATTTGATGGCTATTCTAACCCTATCATTATTGTCAATAAAGAAAACTCCGTTCCCCTCGAAAGCCATGGTGGATGGGGGGACCTTCTCCTTTGATAAAATTTCCACTTTTCATGTGACGATATCTCACTACAACTTGCACACAACATGTCCCATAATTAAGGCCATCTAGCAAAGCCTTCCACGTCTTAAAATATCAAAGGCTGATATGGTCTCCGAGATTGCAAAGGCAAAGGTGTACCTGCCAAATCTTAAAATGATTCATGTGCTGCATGTTCACTTTCTAGAACTTTTTCCCTAACCCGCACTCGGACCGTAACAAACGCACGCCAAACTCGGTTGGCTCGAGTTACACTAACTACGGATACGAGAGACAAAATTACCTTAAATAATTGAACGAAATCTACATTATTCTGACAAGTGAGTACGTGTCTTCGATGTTGTTTAGCAATATTTGTCACTTTTACACGAGTAAGGAAGAGCTCGAGGCCCACAAGAAAGGAGGGTCCCATTGGTCATGATAAATAAACGAGAGCTCTAGCTAAAAGCTCATCTGCGTCACCTGGTTCCGTTCAACAACTCTCCTTCTTTTCGCCGAAAACCTCATCTTAATTTTTTTACTCGCGATTCCTCGGACATAAGATGACGACGCAAGATCCTGAGCTCAACGTCTCGAACAACAAGCTGCTAGCGGTTCAAAACCCAGGTTCGGCATTTGGACGAAGCTTTTTTTCCCTTAAAGAGATTGTATGGGAAACATTACCCTTCTGATTTCCACAGAATGGTGAAGCTTCCATCCTCCTCAAATGCCGCCGCCGCTTCTTTTCTGTGGTCTTCCCGTTTTGTCTGAATTTGTGGCCGCTCATTGCCCATAAAATCTATATGCGTTTGCTTGCTTAATTAGTAATAAGACTCCTGGCACATGACAAAACTTGCAGGTGGTGGCCGAGACAATAGCGACGTACCTGCTAGTGCTCGTGGCGTGCGGATCAGCAGTGCTGAGTGCAAACAATGAGCGCAAAGTGTCGAGGCTGGGGGTGTCAGCGGCGGGAGAGCTGGTGGAGACTATCATGATCTACGCTGTGCGCCACGTTTCCGGGGCCCAAATGAACCTGCCGTCACCTCGCTTTCGCCGTCGTCCGACACTTCCCATGGAGCCAGGTAAAAAGCTAAGAAAAGGGGAAAGACTTCAGCAAAAGTTGATCCTTCTGTAATCCCCATGCCACGCATTTTTCTCATCGTCACGTCACACCCTTTTTTTTTTGGGTAAGGACACGTCACACTCTTTTTCTTTGGCTAATTCGAAGAAAACAATCACTACTGCTTTTCCTGACTTCGGACGCATTTCAAACTCGTGAATTCATGCCATGTGGCTCTCTCGAACTTTTTGGGCCAAAGATCCACCCCCCCAAAAAAAAAAGTTCTTAATATCCCAAGATTTGATTCAGCACAATTGATCTTATAAATTCATATATATATATATTATAATATATATATATAATAATGAATGAATGAATACATATTTATCATTAATTAATAAGAAAGACACGTCACACCCTTTTTCTTTTGGCTAATTCGAAGAAAACAATCACTACTGCTTTTCCTGACTTCGGACGCATTTCAAACTCGTGAATTCATGCCATGTGGCTCTCTCGAACTTTTTGGCCAAAGATCCACCCCCCCAAAAAAAAAAGTTCTTAATATCCCAAGATTTATTCCACCACATAAATTCATAATATATATATATTATATATATATAATATAAAAAGATAAATGAATGAATACATATTTATCATTAATTAATAAGAAATTGAAAGTATAACTGAAATTCCTAACATGTAACCATTACATGATTTGCTTTAGGGCATATATATAATTTAAAGGCCCACAAAGAGACAACTCTTTGTGAAGGACCGTCAATCATCCAAATAATCAATAACACTTATCGTTTTCTCTGCAATTGATTTTACTTGTCTTTACCGTTTTATCGCATTTGCTTTTTGTTGCGCAATTTATCTTTCCGTCATTTACTTTACTTTCTATCTAGAATCACCATAAGAACCCATTAATAATCAAATTTGAAGGTTCCACGCATTTGCCGAAAGATCTTGCGTTACGGACATTTGCAACAAAACAACTAAGAAAGTGAACAAGCTCTTAAGGGCATTACCAAAGGAGTGGAGTCATGTCTTGCCATCAATCCACAAAAACAATGAGAATTCAACCCATCCCTATGGATGAATTGATAGGAAACTTGATGTCTTATGATGATCACTTAGATGAAGAAACCAACAGCAAAGGCAAGAAAGCTATTGCTTTCAAAGTGGATTGTATTCATGCGTGTGAATTGACGTCATCTGAAGATGAAGATGATGAAAACTTGACGCTTATAATGAGAAAATGCAAAAGCTTGATGAGAAAATAGAAGAACTTCAAAGAAAGAAGGCAAATGAGGCTCTTCGAAAGGAATAGATTCTCCAAAGGAAACGATGAAAACCAAAGGAAAGAAGTTGTTTGCTACAAATGCAAAAAGTGTGGTGACATTAATCAGAGTGTCCACTCCTCAAGAAGAAAAATGGCAAAGCAAAGAAGAAGAAACATCAAGTGAAAACAAAATTTTGGAGTGACACCGAATGCGAAACAAGTGTTGAAGATGTTGACCAAACAAATATATGTCTCATGACTGAATCAGAAGTTGATAAAGAAACTGAGGTAAATGCTCCTAAATTAATTTATGAGGAAATGCAAGACTTCTTAAAAGAGATCTTCGAGGAGCATGAAAACGATTCAAGAAATTCTCTGAGTTAAGAAGGGACATTTCAAACTAAAAAGATGAATGCGCCAAAGGGCGTGTTAGTTTATGCTGATTAGACAATTAGGGCAATCAAGTCCACGAACCCAAATCTTTGATTCATGAAAGTAAAGTGGCCTCTTGTGGTTTAGTTGGCTCTTAAACGGCCTCCAACAGATAATAATTTTTAGGGCTTCAATAGAGAAAAACCAAAAAGAAAAAAGAAAATCCTAATAGCCCAATGACAGTATCCCCCATCGCAACCCTTCAAGGGGGTCTCTCTAAGGAGCAACCTTTCTATTCTCTTGTCCCTCAGCCCCGCAATCACTGGACCGACAAACATATTGTTAATTATTTGATGGCTCTTCTAACCCTATTGTCATTGTCAATAAAAAAAATTCGTTCCCTCGAAAGCCATGGTGGATGGGGGACCTCCTCCTTTGATAAAAATTCCACTTTTCATGACAATATTTCACTACAACTTGCACAACATGTGCCTATAATTAAGGCCATCTAGCAACGAGCTGCTAGCGGTTGCCGAAAACCTCGTCTTAAGTTTTGTCTTGCCAATCCTCGGACATAAAGATGGCGACGCATCATCCTAACCTTAACGTCTCCAACAACGAGCTGCTAGCGGTTCAAAACCCGAGTTCGGCACTTGGACGAAGCGTTCTTCCCTTAAAGAGGTTGTATGGGAAACATTACCCTCCTGGTTTCCACAGAAAGGTGAAGTTTCCATCCTCCTCTAATGCCGCCGCCGCCGCTTCTTTACTTTGGTTTTCGCATTTCGTCTGAATTTGTGGCCACTCATTGCCCAAAAAATCTACATGCGTTTGCTTTCTTAATTAGCAATAAGACTTGGCGCAGGTGGCGGCTGAGATAATAGCGACATACTTGCTAGTGTTCGTGACATGCGGATCAGCGGCGTTAAGTGCTAGCGACGAGCACAGAGTGTCGAGGTTGGGGGCATCGGTGGCGGGAGGGCTGGTGGTGACCGTCATGATCTACGCGGTGGGCCACGTCTCCGGGGCCCACATGAACCCTGCCGTCACCCTCGCTTTTGCCGCCGTCCGACACTTCCCATGGAACCAGGTAAAGAACTACGAAAAAGGAAAAGACTTTAGCAAAGGTCGATCCTCCCGTAATCCCCACGCCATGCATTTTTCTCATCGTCACGTCACACCCTTTTTCTTTTGGCTAATTCAAAGAAAATAATCACTACCGCTTTCCTAACTTCAGACGCATTTCAAACTCGTGGATTCATGCCATGCAGCTCTTTCGAACTTTTGGGTCCAAAGAGTCTTCCTCTCCCAAAGCCGCTGCCCCCCACCCCAAGTGTTAAAACAGACTCCACCCGTCTCACAATTTATGAACTGAGTCCTTAAAAGGAATTTTTAATTAAGCAATGACGATTGGCAAATTCATGTGGCCTACTATTTGTTTCACGGAAAATATTTTTCTGAAAAAGCTTTTCCCCAATTTCTGGTGTTTAGAAGGAAAAAAACATATGATCGAGAAAAATATTTGCCGTTAACCGGAAATTATCTTTCTAAATTTGTTAAAAATGATTTCCTTTTTTGAAGAAAGGAAATATTTTCCAATTTTTCTTGTTAGGGATCTCTCTACCTCTTGCCATTCACACTTCTGCCTTCCACTCGAGACCATGCCTCCACCACCGGACCCACCCCACTCCACCCGATCTAGGCTAGAGACCATCCCCTTCGCCGCCGGATCCACCCCTACTTCGATTGATCCTTCCTCTCCCCTACTCTGTGCCTCCCTCTCCGACTCTAATTTCATCCTCCAGCCCCTAATGCCACCAGACTCACACCCTGCTACAACCTGAAAGTCGAGTTCAAACCTCCACAAGCTCTCTAGATTTGGCCTCAACCTCAAGCGATGAAGAAATGATGGAGACATCGGAAGCACAGACGAGATGGCAAGGCCAAGCTTTGCAGCCTTGTAGAGGGTGGGCTCGAGGCGGTGAGGTGAGCCATGAGCTTGCCAAATTTGGCAAGGCCAAGGGTCAGCTCGAAGTTAAAATCAGTAGTCGTCATGGTCGAGCTCGAGCTCGCTTGGATCTAGCAAGCACGAGATTATCCGGCCGAGTCATGGCCATCGTAGGGCGACCAAAGGAATGAGGACATATTGGTGGCCGGAGGAAGAAGGAGCAGCAGTGTGGAGGAAGGAGAAGAAGGAGAAAAGATAAAACGAAAAGATAAAATAAATAATTAAAATTTAAAATTTTTTAAATAAAAATTAAAAGAAAATAAAAAAAAAAAAATTATTAAAAAGAGTTCAATTTGATTTCTATACCAAAGACAGAAAACATTTTTTGGGTCTTTTTCATAATTTAGCCAAACACTAGAAAATATTATCATTTTCCTAGAAAATAACTTTTCAAAAATATTTTCTGAAAGCGTCGCAGTTTTTGCAAAAAAGCAAAGCCTAAGTATAAAAAAAAAATGGTTGTCGATGATTACTCTAAATATCATTACCTATATGCACACGTCTATTAAAATTCATAAAAGAAAATGTTTGCAAATCTTTTTTTCCTTTTTTATAAAGATTTTTAATTTTTCATTTAAAAAGAATTTGAAATAGAAAATTATTAAAGGAGATACTAAATAAAGAAAAGAAGAAATTAGACAATCGAGAGCGTAATTGAGACTTGAGAGTTAGAGAGAATTTGAGAGAATTGAGATAAAGAGAAAATTTGTGTGAAAAAATGAAAGATGGAATGGGTATTTATAAATTTTTTTATCATACATTTTAAAAAAATTATTTAGGCATGGCAACGGCTCTAAAAGAGCTATTGGAACCACCGGTTCGAACGGGGGTTTCTAGGCCGATTCCGATTCCGAGCCGCTGGCCCAGTCAATGGGCCGGTTCTGGGCCCAAACCAGCCTGTGGCCATGCCTACTCCTTAGTGTTCTCCAGAATCCCAGTTTAGGTATAGAAAAACAAAACTTGTGCTCCTCCTTCATCGCAGTTGGTTCTGTGCATAAAAGCCATTTCTTTCCTTTTTCGGATGAAAATCCTTTTCCAATTAAAATTGGAAAAGTAAAATTGTGCCTTCGCTTTTATTGTTTGAGGCAATTTTTCTCACACATGATTTCAAGAAGTCGGAAACATTTTTAAGTCCCAGAATATTAGGAAAAACAATTTAGGTTTAATAATTATCTACTGCAAAATAATATACTGTGAAAGCTTTCTAATGTTTCCCATTTAATAAAATTCACATTGTGAATACGCGAGACATTCAAAAGGCCAGAGGTCAAAAGTGAAAAGTCAACAAAACAGACTCGCATGGGTAGAATTTGATTTGTGTGGGGAAGAACATTAGGTAATTTTCCTTACCAAAAAAAAAAACATTAGGTAATTTTTAGCGGTATGGTGGGCTTAGCATAGCATTAGGTGTGAGCAATAGTATCTCTCGGTTCAACCGGAGAACCGAACAAATACGGCCTGTTCTGGGTAGTTCTCGATTCAAAATTGGGAATAAGCAATAATCGCTTTGGTCCCCGGTTCCTTGTACGAAACCAGAGCGACGTACCGAATCTGTGGATTCTCTTGCTTGTTCTCAGGTTTTCTGTGTCTTAAAACTGGAAAGCAAGTGGGATTTATCAGTAGTTTGAATTCAGTTTTGTTTTTTCCTTGGGAAGAAGGTGGCGTGACTACTGTCCGGAGAGATCATTTCTTTTGTCAATGGAGTGATAAGATGAAGCTTCCCTTGGCCGTTCCTTACGTCGGTTCTAAGAGTAAGAATATGGGCAAAATGTGAGAATTAGTCCAAGACCAGGGGTTGTCTTTCGGGCTGTGTTCTTGAATACCCTTTTTGACATACCTTCGTCGTCTAGGCTCCAACCATGTACTTTGTATTGACGCCATCTGCTTTCAGCCATTCTGCACTAGATTTAATTCATTTTGGCCGTGCTGAGTCCCATTGTTCCTGAGTAGCATTCAGTGATTGTCCACTTGACAGGTTATTGTCCTTGAGCATGGAGATTTACTTTTTGTTGATTCTTAATCCAAGTGAAGTCACCAAAAAAAAAAAAAACAAAAAAACAAAACACTTGCCTGTTGTCGAGTTGACCCTGTAACCGGCCCAGAACTAGAACCGGCCAGTGTGGTCCTAGGGTTAACAAGATCGGTTCTTGCTTTCACAAAATGTAAATCAATCCTAACTGGGTAGGTTTTGGGCTGGGAACCTATCCACTTTGAAATTGATCGCCCAGAACATTACTCCTTTTGTTTGAGAATAAGAAAAAAGATCAGCGATGAAACCCCATATGGAATGCCATAAGCAGTGAAGACAAGCTGGCCCAATTGTATTTCAAAGCCATTACAAATCCAATTTTACTTTGAAAGTAACAAGAAGGAACTAGCTTCTCAAACGACTGGTTTGGCACTTTCATGTGTGTTGTAGTTTCCATTTTATGCTGCGGCTCAACTAACCGGAGCAGTCTCCGCTGCATTCACGCTGCACGTGCTCCTGGATCCTATCAAACATGTCGGCACCACTTCGCCTTCGGGATCGGATGCCCAAGCCTTGACAATGGAGATTGTGGTCACGTTTTCCATGATGTTCGTCACTTCGGCTGTGGCCACCGACACCAAAGCTGTAAGTATCACAACACCGCTTCACTTGCAAATAAAATTAAAACTGTAGAGCTTTTCCTATGAATCCATTTCAATTGCAGATTGGAGAGCTTGCAGGTATAGCAGTTGGCTCCGCAGTATGCATAACATCGATATTGGCTGGGTAAGAAACAATATCACTATGTGTACTGTAAAGTGAAGTCTATCAATCGCATTTTCGAAGAAACCAACAGCTACTAGATGGGTATTGCTAGGTAAAACCAGAACAAAGAATAATTAGTCTTGAATGGGCAATCTCTACAGTAAGTACTGTGTTCTGGCGGGTTGAATCTTATAAATATGACATGGGGTCCTATAACTTAGAGACAATTGAACACCGGAAGATTGTTGAACCTTAGCTACTTGACCATTGCCATAGGTGCTAAAAAGCCAAACCAAAAATTGAAGAGACTCAATAGCAGCAATTTGGTCCACAAAAAAATTTGAAATTTTGTGCTGCAATTGGCTGACCGTGGTACAAATTAGTCATGACGGTAGGACGATAGCTGAAGTTTAGCTCACATTGTAATCCTCCTCTACTTGCCTATAATACTTATAGAATCCTGACAATTTTATGCTTTCTTTCTAACATGGAAATTAAGCAAAATAAAAAAACTTCGCTGGGAAAAGATGCTCCAAAAAATTCGACCAAAAGAATGTGTCTCTAAGCTGTGATATGCAGACCGATCTCAGGTGGATCTATGAACCCAGCAAGAACCATAGGACCAGCACTTGCCAGTTCATACTTCAAGGGACTATGGGTGTATATAGTCGGGCCGGTGATAGGAACGCTTCTCGGGGCTTGGTCTTACAATCTTGTCCGGGTCTCAGACAAGCCTGTACACGCGATCGCACCGTCCTTTTCATTCCAACTTCGACGAATGAGGAGCTACGGTGGCCAGGTGACCAATGAACCCTCTTGATGCTCTGTTAGAAAAGGAGAGGTTGCATTGGTTTTTAGGAAAGCCAGTGTCATGTTTCTGCTTGTATCCTTATTATGGCTGTATTTCTCGTCGTGACAGTTGAAGCACTAGTTTTCTGATATCTAAAGTTCTAGCACATCTGTATTTTCTCGCTTTATGTTAATATGGATTGCAATGTTCAAGTTTTCTCAGTTAGGCGAAAGTCCATTTTTGATCCCTTTACTTCTGCATTTTTCCCCTATCAAATTTTTGACTTTTGTGTCTAATCGAGTTCTCAGTGTGCATAAATTTTCTAATCTAGCCCCCCCAGCACAAATTCGATTAATTGGAGTTGCATGTCCATTGGAGCTGATAAGATGCTGACATGGAAAAACACTCTCTTATCGTGGACTATCAGCTAACGCATAAGAATGAAAATCAGGAAATCAGGAAGATGAATACTACAACCTGACAATGAGAAATAAGGTTTCTCAAAACGAACAGTACGAATTGAGCTATTCACATCAACCTGACGGTGGGCGCTTTTTGGGTGCGACAAACCATAATCATGTTTCTTCTTGATGGACATTATCTTTTCCTTTTGACGCGGTTAAGTTATGGGGCCCCTGAAGGAAGAAGACGTGCAGTTTTCGCTGTCGAATTGCAAGTCTCTCACGCTAGACATTTAGCTTTCCTGCTATAGCAAATACGCTAGCAGCTACACCAAATTTGGAGAAGCTGGTCATAATTTTTGAGTCACCTGATTGTGTCTCGGTATATTCCCTAAACTCTAATTCGCAGTTTGAGAATATCTCAGAGGCTTAATTGGAAAGCACCATCTAAATTCTCTCCCTTCCTTTGTCTCCTTGAGTCCATTTACGAGGGAAACTAGTATAATGCTCTGAAAGTTTCCAACGTTCCAAATGGTCCCTCTATTATGCTCTGAAAGTTTCACTACAGTATCACGAATTCTTGTTTTCTTTGCCTTTTTTTGGGAACACCACTATGATGGTGAAAATGAGACGATTGAGCTTGCGTTAATGGACTCAAGCGTCGAAATTTCGGTTTCCATTGTTTATGAATTGCTCTAATCTTACTAGTAAAGTCTAGACATCTGTTTATAAGGGATATGTGTGACAACTAAATTGTGCTTTATTTGGAAAATTCTCCCTGCCTTTTATCTTTGTGCAGTATGAATCTGCCTGAGCCTCCCACAATGTTGATCTAGAGAGCTATTGGCATATAATGAAGTTCAACCGTTGGGATCAGCATCTCAAGAATGTTGAGATTTTTGGATTTTATGCTTGTTTAAGATTCAAATATGAGGAAGTGATGATGCTGGTAAAGTTTCTGCGCGGACAGGCATCTGTGCTGGAAAATATGGTTATCAACATCACTTCATGCAAGTTGCTTCAAGTGGCCCAAACAATTCAAAGTTATGACGGAGCTTCTCAGCATGCTGCAGTTATGCTCCATTATCTGGAAAAAGGGCTCAGAAAGCGGCAGCATGAAGGAGTTAGAGCAACAAAAAAAATGTTTGTGCATTGACCATAATAATGCTTGATTGGAATTGGAATGCTGTAAGCCACAACATCAACTAGCTTGATCTATTACCGATAATGTCTCACGTAAGCTTTTCATTGTTTTAAAGCAAGTTTTTGGGATTCTAATTTCTTTCGATATTCTTATAAAACTACCCTAGTTTATGGACCTTTATCTGAGGAAGTCATTTGCCATCTTGTTTATTTATTCTGAGAATATCTTGTCATGTAAACATCCTGATGCTTTTAATTAGTCTTTTATTTTCTATTTTCGACGTAAAAAGTTGTAGATGGATGAGGTATAATAAAATTACATGGTATAGGCAATTGTTGAATGAGATGTATCAGATCCAGGTAACTATAGACATGACTTGTAATCAAAATTGTTGTGCTGATATCCATTATTGTTGCAATCAATGGTGAGGTATGTATATGCTTGTTTGTTCTGGACCATAGCAATGTAGACCCTTATGCTTGACATATATTCAATCAAGTAATTGGCCATTTCTTCTAATGATATTATGAATAGTTTTGAAATTAAATGACTCTGCATTATAGGAGTGAGGATGGCTCCAAGTTAAATTCGAATAAGTGGGAAACAATCTAGTTTTAAGTTTAGGATATGCAAGGCAGAATCCAGGATCAAAAAATTGGGGAACTGTTGAGATGGGTAGGTTATAGGTTCCAAAAATTTGAAAACCTGTCCAGATGAGTAGGTTCCAAGTAGATGGAATTGGGAACTTGGAATAAATTTTTGTATTTTTCTTAGTATATATTTTTGCACAATTTACAATATTCCATGGCATCTAATGATAAGCGTATAATCTGGAATCACTAGTTTGAGCTTCCATTCCCTACAATATTTATCACTAAGATTATTATTTTGTTAATGTTTCATGTTCTTCGTGTGTTCAAATATTAGTTGTAGCCAATGAATCGTAGTAATAAGAGATAGCCATTAAAGATAAAGATTCATGCAATCGTTCAACTAAGAGTATAATTGGAACTTGAGTAGACCATGGAACCGATCATGGAACTTGTGACAAGGTAGGTTCTAAGTAGAACATGTACAGAACTTGAAACTGCTTAACCTAATAAATTGTAAGACTACAATTTAGGTGAAACACTTAGTTGAGAAAAAAATTTATCCACAATGCCTCTGTCTCTCGCACACACATTTGTAAAGGTGCTTAGGGGTTTGGAGATACTTCGATTTTGAGATTTTCCCGGTTGCTAGCAAGGATCAGTAGCTCTCTCATGGTGGCCCTCTCTCCATCTGACTTTGATTCCTTTTTTTAAAAATTTTAAAATTTTTCTTTGTTTTTGGACGTTCTCTGCTTTTTCTCCAACTTAATTGTTTTGGCTTTTTTTTCCTTTTCTTTAATGAGTGTGATTTTTCACTCTTCATGTTGCGCCTTTAGATACTATGTCGATGCCACGAATGACGAAAAAAATCTGTTGAAAATGCCTCGGTGAAATTACCAGCATGCAACGTTATCAAAATTGTCTGAGTGATCATCGGAGCAGCTTGATTAAATCGATTTGAAAATGTTTAGCACTTAATTGCACATTGGGCCATACATTTATGATCGTTGATTTAATTTTCCCTATAAAAAATGATGCCGAATACCCTTCTACATACTAAATAAAAGACCGATATGTAACCATGCTCGCATCATACCGCAAGATATGGCCCTTTTTTCCTTCATCATTCATAACCTAAGTTACCTGAAAGTAGTCTTAAGGTCGATCAACATCACAGAGAGTAATGTAACTGTATGGTTCGTAATTTACTTGAAGTAGTCAAACTCGTTTCATCTTTGTTGACACCTAAATTTTGATTATTTATTTCATAAAAAATTAGAAGCTAACTTTAGTTCCTACAAAATAATTAAATCATTCTCCATATAGTTTGCACTTAATTCATGTTGATTTTTTAGCATGCACAATTTTATTGGATTGGCAACGGACATGCTTAATTGTTTGAATCAAAACCACTTGAAAATCTGGAAAGTTGAAGGAATATCGGTAATCTGCTTATGAGTGGCAAATGAGAAGCGAATCTAGACATGTTTACGGCGATATGAAAAAAAAAAAGAATGGGAAGATAAAATCGGGAGAAGGTTATATAAAATCGAAAGATTACAAGTCAATCAAAGAAAACCTTCGAAGATCAAAACAACCCCCACGGTTCAGGCTTTTCCGGAGATACGGAAACTTTTTCTATAAGAAGGAGGGGGACTGTCACGTAAGAAGGGGCAGAAAAAAAACAAAAAGAGAAGAGAGCAAAGAGGTTTGAAAAGTCAAAGAGCAAAAAGGATTAAAAAAAAAAAAGAAATAATAAATCTTCAACGCATGAGAGGAGAGAATTGGACGGTAGACCACGTAAAAATCAGAGAACAAACCGGGGGGAGACTTCAACGCCAAGCCCGACGACCAGCAATTCGGCACTTCCAAACCGACGGCGTCACTTCCCTGACATCTTCAGGCTTTTGTGGTTGCACAAGTCAAAGTGCTCTCGGTCAGCAAAGCAACCCCACATGAGTATATTGGTAAGAGATGCCAGTTTGCACACGAGCACTTAGAACCTACCTTGTCGCAGGTTCCATGGTCTACTCAAGTTCCAGTTATACTCTTAGTTGAACGATTGCATGAATCATTATCTTTAATGGCTATCTCTCATTACTATGATTCATTGGCTACAACTAATATTTGAACACACGAAGAACATGAAACATTAATAAAATAATAATCTTAGTGATAAATATTGTAGGGAATGGAAGCCAAACTAGTGATTCCAGATTATACGCTTATCATTAGATGCCATGGAATATTGTAAATTGTGCAAAAATATATACTAAGAAAAATACAAAAATTTATTCCAAGTTCCCAATTCCATCTACTTGGAACCTACTCATCTGAACAGGTTTTCAAATTTTTGGAACCTATAACCTACCCATCTCAACAGTTCCCCAATTTTTTGATCCTGGATTCTGCCTTGCATATCCTAAAACTTAAAACTAGATGGTTCCCACTGATTCGAATTTAACTTGGAGCCATCCTCACTCCTATAATGCAGAGTCATTTAATTTCAAAAACTATTCATAATATCATTAGAAGAAATGGCCAATTACTTGATTGAATATATGTCAAGCATAAGGGGTCTACATTGCTATGGTCCAGAACAAACAAGCATATACATACCTCACCATTGATTGCAACAATAATGGATATCAGCACAACAATTTTGATTACAAGTCATGTCTATAGTTACCTGGATCTGATACATCTCATTCAACAATTGCCTATACCATGTAATTTTATTATACCTCATCCATCTACAACTTTTTACGTCGAAAATAGAAAATAAAAGACTAATTAAAAGCATCAGGATGTTTACATGACAAGATATTCTCAGAATAAATAAACAAGATGGCAAATGACTTCCTCAGATAAAGGTCCATAAACTAGGGTAGTTTTATAAGAATATCGAAAGAAATTAGAATCCCAAAAACTTGCTTTAAAACAATGAAAAGCTTACGTGAGACATTATCGTTAATAGATCAAGCTAGTTGATGTTGTGGCTTACAGCATTCCAATTCCAATCAAGCATTATTATGGTCAATGCACAAACATTTTTTTGTTGCTCTAACTCCTTCATGCTGCCGCTTTCTGAGCCCTTTTTCCAGATAATGGAGTATAACTGCAGCATGCTGAGAAGCTCCGTCATAACTTTGAATTGTTTGGGCCACTTGAAGCAACTTGCATGAAGTGATGTTGATAACCATATTTCCAGCACAGATGCCTGTCCGAGAGCAGAAACTTTACCAGCATCATCACTTCCTCATATTTGAATCTTAAACAAGCATAAAATCCAAAAATCTCAACATTCTTGAGATGCTGATCCCAACGGTTGAACTTCATTATATGCCAATAGCTCTCTAGATCAACATTGTGGGAGGCTCAGGCAGATTCATACTGCACAAAGATAAAAGGCAGGGAGAATTTTCCAAATAAAGCACAATTTAGTTGTCACACATATCCTTATAAACAGATGTCTAGACTTTACTAGTAAGATTAGAGCAATTCATAAACAATGGAAACCGAAATTTCGACGCTTGAGTCCATTAACGCAAGCTCAATCGTCTCATTTTCACCATCATAGTGGTGTTCCCAAAAAAAAGGCAAAGAAAACAAGAATTCGTGATACTGTAGTGAAACTTTCAGAGCATAATAGAGGGACCATTTGGAACGTTGGAAACTTTCAGAGCATTATACTAGTTTCCCTCGTAAATGGACTCAAGGAGACAAAGGAAGGGAGAGAATTTAGATGGTGCTTTCCAATTAAGCCTCTGAGATATTCTCAAACTGCGAATTAGAGTTTAGGGAATATACCGAGACACAATCAGGTGACTCAAAAATTATGACCAGCTTCTCCAAATTTGGTGTAGCTGCTAGCGTATTTGCTATAGCAGGAAAGCTAAATGTCTAGCGTGAGAGACTTGCAATTCGACAGCGAAAACTGCACGTCTTCTTCCTTCAGGGGCCCCATAACTTAACCGCGTCAAAAGGAAAAGATAATGTCCATCAAGAAGAAACATGATTATGGTTTGTCGCACCCAAAAAGCGCCCACCGTCAGGTTGATGTGAATAGCTCAATTCGTACTGTTCGTTTTGAGAAACCTTATTTCTCATTGTCAGGTTGTAGTATTCATCTTCCTGATTTTCCTGATTTTCATTCTATGCGTTAGCTGATAGTCCACGATAAGAGAGTGTTTTTCCATGTCAGCATCTTATCAGCTCCAATGGACATGCAACTCCAATTAATCGAATTTGTGCTGGGGGGGCTAGATTAGAAAATTTATGCACACTGAGAACTCGATTAGACACAAAAGTCAAAAATTTGATAGGGGAAAAATGCAGAAGTAAAGGGATCAAAAATGGACTTTCGCCTAACTGAGAAAACTTGAACATTGCAATCCATATTAACATAAAGCGAGAAAATACAGATGTGCTAGAACTTTAGATATCAGAAAACTAGTGCTTCAACTGTCACGACGAGAAATACAGCCATAATAAGGATACAAGCAGAAACATGACACTGGCTTTCCTAAAAACCAATGCAACCTCTCCTTTTCTAACAGAGCATCAAGAGGGTTCATTGGTCACCTGGCCACCGTAGCTCCTCATTCGTCGAAGTTGGAATGAAAAGGACGGTGCGATCGCGTGTACAGGCTTGTCTGAGACCCGGACAAGATTGTAAGACCAAGCCCCGAGAAGCGTTCCTATCACCGGCCCGACTATATACACCCATAGTCCCTTGAAGTATGAACTGGCAAGTGCTGGTCCTATGGTTCTTGCTGGGTTCATAGATCCACCTGAGATCGGTCTGCATATCACAGCTTAGAGACACATTCTTTTGGTCGAATTTTTTGGAGCATCTTTTCCCAGCGAAGTTTTTTTATTTTGCTTAATTTCCATGTTAGAAAGAAAGCATAAAATTGTCAGGATTCTATAAGTATTATAGGCAAGTAGAGGAGGATTACAATGTGAGCTAAACTTCAGCTATCGTCCTACCGTCATGACTAATTTGTACCACGGTCAGCCAATTGCAGCACAAAAATTTCAAATTTTTTGTGGACCAAATTGCTGCTATTGAGTCTCTTCAATTTTTGGTTTGGCTTTTTAGCACCTATGGCAATGGTCAAGTAGCTAAGGTTCAACAATCTTCCGGTGTTCAATTGTCTCTAAGTTATAGGACCCCATGTCATATTTATAAGATTCAACCCGCCAGAACACAGTACTTACTGTAGAGATTGCCCATTCAAGACTAATTATTCTTTGTTCTGGTTTTACCTAGCAATACCCATCTAGTAGCTGTTGGTTTCTTCGAAAATGCGATTGATAGACTTCACTTTACAGTACACATAGTGATATTGTTTCTTACCCAGCCAATATCGATGTTATGCATACTGCGGAGCCAACTGCTATACCTGCAAGCTCTCCAATCTGCAATTGAAATGGATTCATAGGAAAAGCTCTACAGTTTTAATTTTATTTGCAAGTGAAGCGGTGTTGTGATACTTACAGCTTTGGTGTCGGTGGCCACAGCCGAAGTGACGAACATCATGGAAAACGTGACCACAATCTCCATTGTCAAGGCTTGGGCATCCGATCCCGAAGGCGAAGTGGTGCCGACATGTTTGATAGGATCCAGGAGCACGTGCAGCGTGAATGCAGCGGAGACTGCTCCGGTTAGTTGAGCCGCAGCATAAAATGGAAACTACAACACACATGAAAGTGCCAAACCAGTCGTTTGAGAAGCTAGTTCCTTCTTGTTACTTTCAAAGTAAAATTGGATTTGTAATGGCTTTGAAATACAATTGGGCCAGCTTGTCTTCACTGCTTATGGCATTCCATATGGGGTTTCATCGCTGATCTTTTTTCTTATTCTCAAACAAAAGGAGTAATGTTCTGGGCGATCAATTTCAAAGTGGATAGGTTCCCAGCCCAAAACCTACCCAGTTAGGATTGATTTACATTTTGTGAAGCAAGAACCGATCTTGTTAACCCTAGGACCACACTGGCCGGTTCTAGTTCTGGGCCGGTTACAGGGTCAACTCGACAACAGGCAAGTGTTTGTTGTTTTTTTTGTTTTTTTTTTTGGTGACTTCACTTGGATTAAGAATCAACAAAAAGTAAATCTCCATGCTCAAGGACAATAACCTGTCAAGTGGACAATCACTGAATGCTACTCAGGAACAATGGGACTCAGCACGGCCAAAATGAATTAAATCTAGTGCAGAATGGCTGAAAGCAGATGGCGTCAATACAAAGTACATGGTTGGAGCCTAGACGACGAAGGTATGTCAAAAAGGGTATTCAAGAACACAGCCCGAAAGACAACCCCTGGTCTTGGACTAATTCTCACATTTTGCCCATATTCTTACTCTTAGAACCGACGTAAGGAACGGCCAAGGGAAGCTTCATCTTATCACTCCATTGACAAAAGAAATGATCTCTCCGGACAGTAGTCACGCCACCTTCTTCCCAAGGAAAAAACAAAACTGAATTCAAACTACTGATAAATCCCACTTGCTTTCCAGTTTAAGACACAGAAAACCTGAGAACAAGCAAGAGAATCCACAGATTCGGTACGTCGCTCTGGTTTCGTACAAGGAACCGGGGACCAAAGCGATTATTGCTTATTCCCAATTTTGAATCGAGAACTACCCAGAACAGGCCGTATTTGTTCGGTTCTCCGGTTGAACCGAGAGATACTATTGCTCACACCTAATGCTATGCTAAGCCCATCATACCGCTAAAAATTACCTAATGTTTTTTTTTTTGGTAAGGAAAATTACCTAATGTTCTTCCCCACACAAATCAAATTCTACCCATGCGAGTCTGTTTTGTTGACTTTTCACTTTTGACCTCTGGCCTTTTGAATGTCTCGCGTATTCACAATGTGAATTTTATTAAATGGGAAACATTAGAAAGCTTTCACAGTATATTATTTTGCAGTAGATAATTATTAAACCTAAATTGTTTTTCCTAATATTCTGGGACTTAAAAATGTTTCCGACTTCTTGAAATCATGTGTGAGAAAAATTGCCTCAAACAATAAAAGCGAAGGCACAATTTTACTTTTCCAATTTTAATTGGAAAAGGATTTTCATCCGAAAAAAGGAAAGAAATGGCTTTTATGCACAGAACCAACTGAGATGAAGGAGGAGCACAAGTTTTGTTTTTCTATACCTAAACTGGGATTCTGGAGAACACTAAGGAGTAGGCATGGCCACAGGCTGGTTTGGGCCCAGAACCGGCCCATTGACTGGGCCAGCGGCTCGGAATCGGAATCGGCCTAGAAACCCCGTTCGAACCGGTGGTTCCAATAGCTCTTTTAGAGCCGTTGCCATGCCTAAATAATTTTTTTAAAATGTATGATAAAAAAATTTATAAATACCCATTCCATCTTTCATTTTTTCACACAAATTTTCTCTTTATCTCAATTCTCTCAAATTCTCTCTAACTCTCAAGTCTCAATTACGCTCTCGATTGTCTAATTTCTTCTTTTCTTTATTTAGTATCTCCTTTAATAATTTTCTATTTCAAATTCTTTTTAAATGAAAAATTAAAAATCTTTATAAAAAAGGAAAAAAAAGATTTGCAAACATTTTCTTTTATGAATTTTAATAGACGTGTGCATATAGGTAATGATATTTAGAGTAATCATCGACAACCATTTTTTTTTTATACTTAGGCTTTGCTTTTTTGCAAAAACTGCGACGCTTTCAGAAAATATTTTTGAAAAGTTATTTTCTAGGAAAATGATAATATTTTCTAGTGTTTGGCTAAATTATGAAAAAGACCCAAAAAATGTTTTCTGTCTTTGGTATAGAAATCAAATTGAACTCTTTTTAATAATTTTTTTTTTATTTTTCTTTTAATTTTTATTTAAAAAATTTTAAATTTTAATTATTTATTTTTATCTTTTCGTTTTATCTTTTCTCCTTCTTCTCCTTCCTCCACACTGCTGCTCCTTCTTCCTCCGGCCACCAATATGTCCTCATTCCTTTGGTCGCCCTACGATGGCCATGACTCGGCCGGATAATCTCGTGCTTGCTAGATCCAAGCGAGCTCGAGCTCGACCATGACGACTACTGATTTTAACTTCGAGCTGACCCTTGGCCTTGCCAAATTTGGCAAGCTCATGGCTCACCTCACCGCCTTGAGCCCACCCTCTACAAGGCTGCAAAGCTTGGCCTTGCCATCTCGTCTGTGCTTCCGATGTCTCCATCATTTCTTCATCGCTTGAGGTTGAGGCCAAATCTAGAGAGCTTGTGGAGGTTTGAACTCGACTTTCAGGTTGTAGCAGGGTGTGAGTCTGGTGGGCATTAGGGGCTGGAGGATGAAATCAGAGTCGGAGAGGGAGGCACAGAGTAGGGGAGAGGAAGGATCAATCGAAGTAGGGGTGGATCCGGCGGCGAAGGGGATGGTCTCTAGCCTAGATCGGGTGGAGTGGGGTGGGTCCGGTGGTGGAGGCATGGTCTCGAGTGGAAGGCAGAAGTGTGAATGGCAAGAGGTAGAGAGATCCCTAACAAGAAAAATTGGAAAATATTTCCTTTCTTCAAAAAGGAAATCATTTTTAACAAATTTAGAAAGATAATTTCCGGTTAACGGCAAATATTTTTCTTGATCATATGTTCTTTTCCTTCTAAACACCAGAAATTGGGGAAAAGCTTTTTCAGAAAAATATTTTTCGTCAAACAAATAGTAGGCAACGTGAATTTGCCAATCGTCGTTGCTTAATTAAAAATTCCTTTTAAGGACTCAGTTCATAAATTGTGAGACGGGTGGAGTCTGTTTCACACTAGGGGTGGGGGGCATCGGCTTTGGAGAGGAAGACTCTTTGGACCCAAAAGTTCGAAAGAGCTGCATGGCATGAATCCACGAGTTTGAAATGCGTCTGAAGTTAGGAAAGCGGTAGTGATATTGAGTGAT